>JAVSCE010022643.1:0-21138 GCA_032199065.1 Smutsia gigantea | reverse complement strand
AAGTCACTATGAAACAATACTTATATATTTAACCAGAATGACAATAAAAGATTTTAAAAGCAAATACAGAAGGCTACACAGTCATTACCAAAACTTAGCTTTTAGTCCTTTTAATAGTAAGATCTTATTTTCTTAAATACTTAGACAACTCATTGAGACTTTAAGCATGAGAAACTGCTTTGATAAAACAATTAGAAAGCTCTTTGTAATTTTCCAACATTAAGAGCAGGCTAACAGTTTAAGAAAACTTTGTCCTTTTAGCTGAGAATAAAATTCTAATTTTGCTGTGTACTTGGTATCGAGACTTATTTGCATTAATTTCACATAGCATGACTATATCAACTTCCACAAACTTTCTACAACTTTATTTTACATTCAGAGTTCTCCCTTTTTAAATAAACAGCTGTACTTTAGAACAGTTACCTTCTTTTACCCTCAACAAAACTAATTTCCATTCCTTATACCTTCTCTTATTAAACACACATCTTTTCTAGCAAGCAGAGATGTTTCCTTTATTACTTTAAGTAGTTTTATTTAGAATTTAAAACCGTTAGGAACCTTAATTTTCAGTGAACACTGAGAAGTAGGCTATTGTAAACTGTTACACTAGCATTCTTGTGATTGATAAATTTATGAACATATTTTAACTTCTGGAACCATGTGCTTTACAGCACAATCTCTAAGCATAAAATATGTCTACTTAACTTAGTAAAACTTAAAGGTTTTAGGTTACTACAAAAATTCTCAGGCTCTTTGTAGGTATACACACTGTAGCACATAATTATTAAGGTGTTCACTTGCTACACTTAGTTTACTCATTCCTAACAACTTTGCTAGATTACTTTCAAACCTTTACTGAACATTAGACAAAGTCAAGCCTCTACGCATTTTATTCTTGAAAGATTTAACAGATAACATCAACTTAAATGACTTTAGGTAAACTTAGGCAGCTGATAACCATAAGGACATGTCTGTTTCAGTTCAACGTAAATTAGCATTAATGCTTAATATCTTTTATTAGAATTTTCTGGAAGTTTTAGAATGCCCACTTTTCACAAGCACTTGTTTTTAAATCAATTTTTATTAATACCATCCAGAGGTAGAAAAATATTTTTCATTTACACACTTAGACACACAAACATACAGACTGAGACATAATGACTACAGTTAGCAACACTTTTCATAAAAGAACATATACTCAGACAGATAAACTGATACAAAGATTTGAGTTACTAATATTACTTGATTAAAGGTATCTCAATTTTCAAGAATACACTCTAAGGGTGAGTAGTTCAGATAACTGGGTTAAGGTTTAGATGGCCCCAGACTAACCAGGCCGATGAAGGTTTTGAACTGAAAGGGACTGTATGTGTCCAGGGGGCTGGAAATGAAATGCAAATACAATTCTAGCACCAGTCATTTAAAGCCAGACTGTATTTCAGAACATACGTTTCTTCTGTTTCAGGGAGTCTAGTTTAAAAACCTCTTAGCTGCATAACCTTGTTATATCGTATACTTCTCTCAGGGCCTAGCTTCTCCATTGGAGAGTTTGTACTGAGGCCAGGCTTGTGTACAGAAAATACTTCTTTTTCAGGGTCTGGGGATCAAAATTGCTCCCAGTTCTTTAGAGTGCAAGCCAGAGGTGTGTCTGGCTTTAAACTTGAAGAGGAATCTCCCATCTGGGAGAGAGAAAGACAGGTGTGCGACACCTAGTCAGCCTTTCTCTGTGAGGGCGTCCCCTCGCCATGGAGCCTAGGTGACAGTGGTCAGTCACCTCCTCTGAACTTAACCACTCTTTACCAGCGTGGCCTGCACCTTGCCTTGATTTCCCTCTTGCCTTCCCACTCAGCAAGAGTTGCCTCGGAGCTCTGGATTTAGTGGGACCTTACCAGTGTGCTCCTACTTTACGCCTTTTGGGAGTTTTCCTAGTTTTATCTGCATGAGCTTTAGTCATTCCTTGAGAGCTCCCTGCCTGTCCAATAAGTGCAGGGACTGTGTGACCTCTTGCTGCCAGAGCCTTGGTCAGAGTCACAGGCCTGTTTCACTTCCCTGGGGCAGCAGAAAAGGAAATGCCATAGCTCCAGGATGACTGCCTCAAAGGAAGGGAGATCAATAGAATACAGCTATTTGCATATTGGTCTAAGGTTTCAGCTTGATTACAGACTTCATTTACATTACACAGGAGAAAGTAGCACAGGCCTAGGAGGACTGCTTTGAAGGGGGAGTAAGGGAGCTTTTTGCCAAGGCCAGAGATAAAATTCAGAGGCTGATGGGAAAGTAGGAAATCAGCTCAGCGACTCCCCGACATTCCCGTCCATCCAGAGGATCAAGGAGCGGCAGACACGAGGAAACTTTCCACCCGAGACCTAAGACGGGTAGCCAACGCTAATCATCTTTTAAGTGGCTAATGGGTGCCTAGACACATTTTGATGGGATAAAAAGTACAGCATTTAGTGAAGAATAAGAGTGAAGTGTAGATCTCCTACTTTGTGGCGGTGAGCATCGGGTTCCATGAAATTAATGAAATTAGAAGAGAGTTAGGTATGCCCCCTGCCTCACTCAGAGGCCAGGGCGGCCTGAAAAAGCAGACTGAAAGTCAGAGACAGAGAAAGAGAGACACTCCTCATGGACACCCACTCGGGCTGTCGGGGTCTGATTCCAGACACGCAGACCTTTGAGAAGCCGCTGAAGTGTAGCCTCAGCCTAGACTCTCACAGTTGCCCATGGCTTTCCTCAGTCCCTCACATCCAAGGCAATGCCTCTGAAAGGGGAATCCTGGTCTCCACTTGGGTGACTTTCCCAGCTCCCAAGAGAGATGGGGGATCCACTGAGGGAGAGCAGGGGAACCTGTCACTCAAGACTTTGAGAATGGCAGCTGGGCTAGTCCCATTTAAGTCGCTGATGAGCACCCGATGTTGTGTGCCATAGACGGCTTCCTTCTATAAGACAGTAAAAGAAAAGTCAGTCTTGGATGCCAATACTCACCTCTGAGATTATCCTGGATGAGCCCCCGAAAATGATGCCAGGGTTCTTGTTTGCAGAGTTGAAGAATGAACTTAGCAAACAGTCAAGGTAGGAGAGCTAAGAGGAGGCTTTTATTTAGAGATACAGTGAGAGGACAGACAGCTCCTGGCTAATGCCAGGAGGGGACAAGAGAGCCGTGTGCACATAATTTTGACAAATTGTAGGGCCGTTTAACATTCCTTGAGGAAGTACTTTCTATTGGAATCTTTCTGAAGGAGTTTGAAAATTAAAGGAGGGTACAGTAAAAGCAAACTTCTCCCTATCTGCCAATTAACAGTTCCCTCGTCAGGGAACCAAGTACAACATTCTTGCACAAAGTGCAAGAATTTTGCTGATTGTCCATTGGTGACTTTTCTACTTCTCCCTCCAAGCATATGCATTACAACTTCAATACAGAGTCTTCTTTCTTTAGACTCAGTATGGCCCATTGCTTCTCAACCTATAGCTCTGACCTACACACTATCTCTCACCCTGCCTATCTCTACAGGGGGGTCTGCAGCACCCTAGTGTGAAATCCTAGCCATCCCGTATCTAGGGGGCTTACCTTCAGGTCCTGTTTGGGTGCCATTTGTAGGTCTCTTCTCTGCTTCTGACCTGCAGGCAAGGGGAGAAACATGATGAAATATCAAAGATCTGAAAGGACCAGTCAGAGGACTCAAGGCTTCACTGCCAGAGTCATGCTGAAAAGGCACGTCTCATATTTATTGAACAAATAAACTTAAAATGAACTTAAACATCATTATCTGGCCTTCAGTCTAGCCTAAGGACGCGGTGCTCTTCAAGGATACTGAAACCATGTGAGGGCGGCCCCGAGCCATGGGAACTGTTTTGGTTCTCATCATTCTGTTTTTGATCACGCATCAAGAGTTGTAGGAAAAATAATCAAGTCATGTGTATTTGTACATTTGATTTCTATATTACTTGATTTATGTATTAAGCCCATTAATCCCACACAGACAACTGTTTGCAGGTTGACCTATGGGCTCAGTGTTACCAGGTGTGCTGATTTTTCAAAGGAAATGAGGGGTTTTTCCCTGTGAAATCAATTTTTAAAGAGAGGGTAACTACATTTCAAACACTGTGTAGGCAAAATGAAACGTCTATAGGTCACCAACTTACCTCCTCCGAGTTATCAAGAGAAATGTCACATATGGCTGTAAGGGCCCTCCGAGCTGCAAATGCAGTGAACAGGGGGCGTAATCAATAGTTCACTTAGCTGTGCTCGAGTTGATTCAGTGGCTCAGTGATGTCTTCTAGAAGTCAGGCTGTTTCCAACCTCTGCTCTCCCATTCTCAGCATCTGACTTATCTTCCCTAGGCTTGTTCATGGTTGAAACATCCCCTAGCATCTCACCGCACATCTCATCTTCACACAGCCACATCAGAGCAGGGGAGAAAAGAGCTTTCCTGACATACCTGTCTCCCTTGATCAAGGAGGAGGTGTTTTTTCTCCAAAACACCCCAATAGACAAGCCCTCATCTTGTAGACGAGCACTGGGTCAAATGCAAGGGAGACAGGGAAAGTGAGTAGCTGGTGTTTTTGGCTTTAAAGTAGGAGGTAGACAAAGCAAAAGAGTGTTGAAAATGGATGCTGGGAGGCCAGCCAAGGTGGTACCTGTTGCACTGTCCGTCACAAATTTGTGTTTCTTTCAATTGTTCTCCCGTAGCTGAGTTAGGACTCAACACTGAATGGCATCAATTAAATTTCTCCTTCAGCTAGAGAAAGATCTTATCACTGCTGAGGAAAAGTCATAACTGCAAGGTTCTTGAAGTTCTTGATGGAAAAGATAAAAGGTCATGGCAGCCTTACTGATGTAATTTTATTATAATAGACCTTGAATTAATAAGGAGGTGGAGTAACAGGAAAAATGTTTCAAAAGTCTGTGACAATCTATTAATTCTATTTTTTTTTTAAAGTGGGTGTTCCAGAAATTATATTTCTGCAGGTTTTGTTCAACAAAAATCCTGGCCCTGGTCTCACCATTAGAAAAACACCAGACAAACCCAAATTAGAGACATTCAGAAAAACACACACACACACACACACACACACACACCTGTCTAGTGCTCCTCAGAACTGCCCAGGTCAGCAAGGCCAAGGAAATTCTGAGAAGCTCTCACATCTCACAGCCAACAGGAGTCTAAAGAGATATGATGACTCAATTCAATGTGGTATCCTGGATGGGATTGGGGTAGACTAGTGAAATCTGATAAAGTATCAGGTTTACTTAACTGCAGTAGATCTACGTTGGTTTGTTAGATTTAGAAAATGTACTACGGAATGTAGGATGTTAACAATAGGGTGAAGTGGGTAATGGGCATGTGGGAATTCACTGTACAATCTCTGCAATTTTTCTGTAAATTCTGTAGGAAAAAAACAGTTTTCTGCACAATGTCCCAATAGAGAGCTGTTGTCAACATCTCTGTAATCCAAGAGTTTGGCATTAGTTTTGTTCTGCAGAAAAACTTGATCAGTGAGTGTTTAGGTTTTAGGTCATATTTATTGGTAACTAATATTTTAGGGCAGCAATTTCTATTATCTGTCTAGATTATTACATTTTAGGAAGTTTTATTGACATTTTTCTTTCCTACATCTCACTTTGTTTTGAATTCCCATAAATCCCTTTAGCTGCTTATCAAGCCAAGATTAACACATGCTGAATTTTAACTAGTTCATCTTTTGTCCCTGGGCCTCAGTACTGTTCCCAGTGCTCTCCTGATTTGCTTATAACCTTGATAGATTTTAATGATAGCCCAGAAAGGCAATCTTTTCCATGTAGTATATTTGGAAGTTTATTTGAACAAAGTAACTTTAGATTCTTGCCTGGGATTCTTATCTTCCTCTCTCTAGTGTCCAAGAACACACCAGACACTGAAGAAATTAGACACTGGGAATTTGGAGGCTAAATTAGAGCTCTACAGCATCAAGATAGGATGTCCTGAGTTTTGAGTAAAGACAGAATCAACTATGTATAGAATTAAATACAGAGTCTCAGTATTCTGAAGGACTTCAAGTTTTTAAAATCTCAATTTTCCTTTGCCTATTTACATCACTGTTTTCTCTCTCTTGGAATGAACATTTCTTAATTTTCATCTTAGAGGCATAAGTGAACGTCACTGAAATGTGGATAGTCAAAGATCTCAAAGGGTAATTAATAGAAATTACTCCTACAGGCTTCTGAGCCCTACATTTTCTTTCAAAGGATAGTTTCCAGTCCTGTATAAATGGAATAGACATCACTTAAATAAATCAAATAGAGAGAAAGCCTTTTGATTTTTTAATCACTATAAACAGATCCTACAAATAAATATTTTTCCTGCCTTGCTCAGAAAACAGTGAATGTGTGTTTAGAAGGTACTTTTCCTAAGATCCCCAAAATGATAAAAATCCCAATTATATTGTTCTCTTCCCTTCAGACCACATTCTCAGAGACCACATTTTGACTTTCTCATTCCCTTCTTTGTAAATACAGCTCCTGTTTAAGTAACGAGATCCGCTTGAAGGGAAAGTAGTCTTTTTTTTCACATGTCTGTGCATATGGGGAGAGAGTAAGCTATTTCATACTGTATTGAATCATTTTTCAGCACACCTTGGATTATAATTCCTTGAAGCTATAAAAAAGAAAAGGGCTTTCAACAGAGTGAATATCTCTTAGGAGAGCCTATGAGTGGTCAGTGATGGGAAACACTGTATGCAGCTCTTGATGGCTGTGGTGAATCCACTGACTGGAGACTCAGGTGCAATTAAATGAGTTTTGATCCCATGGGTATGTCACATGCCATTTACCTGCAGCTTGGAAATTTCTAATCTTTTGATCTGTGCCTTTTTTCATATATAAAGTATTGTTTTGTATTAGAAGGGAAACTAGTGGTCTTATAGCCTGCTAGAAGGAGCATTTAGCAATCTACATTGAAATCCTTAAAGTATGTACTTTTTTACTTAGCAAAATTACCTATAGGAGTTTATCCTAAAAGAATAATTAAGGAGGTACATAGTATTTAGCCATGGCAAAATATTTATAACAGCTTCATTTATAATAGTGAAATATTAGAACAATTAAAATTTTCAATGATAAGGGAATACTTAAAGTATAGAATAGAACAAATACCCAGTTAATATTTGAAATCAAAATGTATTATAAGTTGCCTATTTATTCACATATATATTCATAGTCTATTAACTAAAATGCAGACCAAAATGTTAATATAGTATAGTGTATATATATAATAGTTTATTTTCTTTTATCTGAATAAAATAATGAGCTGATATGAATTTTAATTCTTTTAGAATTTATTCAAAATTAACTGAGAAAAGGCAATAGTGCTCTTAAGTGAATATACTCTGTCATTCACAATGGCTTCTGAAAGACAGTGGTTCATATTTGCGGATGATTTATTAATTCTATTGCCGGTGCTCAGATCCATTCATGGGATGCTTGCAATAATTCAGTGATCCCTCTAGGCGGTCTGACGTTCTTAGGTTGTGAACCACTAATTCATTTTAGAAATTTCTACATGTTCTTATTTCAAGCATCTCAGTTTAATTAATTCATACATATCTTTTAGCCATAAATTCATTTTTAGCATTCAATTCCTTCTTATGTAGGCAGGGCAGGAACCATTGTTTTGTTGGGCCTGACATAGCTGATTCTTTTTACGTAGACACTTTTTTCTTCCAGACATGGCTCTTAAAATGGTAAGAATCCTTCAAAGCCGAGTTCAAACTCCACTTTCTCCATAAAGTCTTCCTGATCTCACATTTCCTAAATACCTCTTACTAGATGGTAAGCTTCTGAAAAACAAGGGCTGAGCTATAAACTTCTTTTCGTTTCCCACCCTCACATCTACCATAGTGCCTTCTTTACAATAACTCTTCAATAATCATTCTTTGATTTAATTATTCAATAGTGACAATGATATAGGAGATCTGAGTGGTCAATTTAAAGCAAACCCTTGAAAAGGAATCTAATGAATTATAATGTTAATAGCATCCAAATACAATTGCTACTAAAACAATAACAATGTAATTTGGGGGGGGGTGCTTTAATTAAAAAACAAAAAACAAAAAATTCTGTCCCCTGAGGATGGAAATGCTATTGTATGTTTTGGTATTAATTAAATGTCTATTTGGAATATTTTATTGTGCAAGGACCCTGTCTCTATAAGTATTATTTGTGGTGTTTTTAAAAAATGTGGGAAGAGAATCTATCAACATTTAATAAAACTATACGCTGTTATTCCTTGGAGAAAGTCCAATGCTTGACCTCACAACCTTCATTCCAAAATTCTCTTTGTTTCTTATAGCTTCTAGGCTAAAATTACTCATGTCTGAGATCTCCTTTAATATTCATCCACCAAAAATGAAAGTTTAAAAAACATGAAGAGGAGTGGTGGAATCCTGTTTAATCATCAGAGTCTGAAAAATGTGTCCTGATACCACTCTGATTTTCTTTATAAAAAAAGCCAGATGCCTAATCACATTTAATTAAGAGAATCATTTTTGTCTCTCTAAATCCCTTCATTGCCTGCTTTCCTGTCTCACACTTCTGTCATTTTAAATTTTGTGTGCTTGCCATGAATGTGCAGTTTCCTTATCCACCAATGTCGTCTACCCATTTCCTTCAGGAAAGCACAGCCTAATCCAAGTCTCTCGCTAATAACACCATCTGAACACCTATTATGAGATTCTTAATTTGGCAGACAGGCTGCATTATTTATGCAGAGCTGATAAGGCACAAAACACATGGTTGAGTTTCCTGAGGAATTTCACTATTGAACACTTCCACAAGGCTGAATCTTTTTAAACAGTTTGTTCCATTTATTTCAAAGCTTGCTTTGTTCCATTAATGTTTTAGAAATGATATAAATAAATGGAAAGCAGATAATATATTGGTAGCTTTCAAGCATTCAGTATATCCTGTAGGTTCAAGTAATTATGAGGCTATGTCAAATCTTTTGGCATCTTTCTTACTCAGAACTGAGTTGAGGCACTAATCCATTCTGTTTTTTCTCCTCTAATCTTTTTGTTCCCCGTAGATCGTCCAGGAATTAGAATCCTAAACATCACAGAATCTTTTTTTATAAGTCACAGCTCACTCTTCTATTTCATTTGTCTGAAAACAGATTTGTCTCTTAAAATTGCCATGATAAGCAAATCATGATTTAATAGTATTCCCAGAATAATTTCCTCTGTAGAGTTTGCCAAATCCTGAGAAACAATGGCAATATTTATTCCCATTTTAAATGTGTGAATTTTAACACTGTATCCTTTAGTATCACATGCATGTTAGTGTATTACTTTTAGTGTAATAATGATGATTTTGCTGCATCTATCTACACTAATCTAATTTTCAATTACTGTTATAGTTGGTCATCTGTTGGGTGAGCTATGACCTCATCAACATAAATGCTTACATTGGTATGTGACTAACTCATTCAAATCTGTTTTAAGACAAATTAAATTATGAATTTCCCTATATTAAGATCCAAAAATTATATCTTTCATATTTTTGTGATTTTTAAGTTTCTTCCTGGTTAAATGTTAAACATCTAAAAATTTTTATTTAGACCATGCAGATACAATTCATGACATTTGTACTGACAATTACCAGGTTAAACTCTAATAAAATTTAGTCACTGGGAAAAGTATGATATTTGCCAGGAATTTTCCCCTTCCTTTTTTAGATGGGGTTGAAAATGTCACAAATAGCCTTAGCTAAGGTAGCAATTCTTGATAGGAGTCTTTTTCAGAGACAGTGGTAAGGGAAAGTTGAGAAGTGCATCCCTTTGGTAAGAAAGGGAGAAACAAGGAAATGTGTGCTTTATGTTATAATGAAGTGGTTAGTATGCTAACAAATTTAGTCATAGGAGGACATGGTACTTAAATGATCAAAATAAAACATGCAGAAACATTTTTAAAATTTCTTTTTCTAGTTAATTTTTAATAAAATATTTAAAATAGCAAAAAAATAAGATAATATCCACTCATGTATTTGTTTCCCAGACTTAACAAATTTTAACATCTTGTTCTATTCACATCTGTTCTTTCTCTTTCACAAAATAAAACTTCGTAGGTATACCTAAATCCTAATTATTTCATCCCTTTTATTCCTACCCAAAGATAATCACTATCCAGGAGCTGGACTGTGCCATCTCCATGCATTTTTAAATGTTTTTTGTGTTTTGTATCCATAAACACTATATGCTATTGCTCTGTGTTTTGTATATAGTATTCTCTCTATATATAGATAGATAGATCTTCTATATTTACACTTTTCTTTATTTTTTTCACTTGACACAGTGTTTTTGAAATTTATGCATACTGACGTATTTTGGCTACTATGTAGTATTACAAAGTGTGAATAAGCTAGTGTATCCCTTACAGATGGGTTATTTCCTTTTTATATTTTTCAGTACTGCAGTGAACAATTATGTTTAAGTCTGTTTTAGAGACATTCAGATGATCAGGGATAGGGAATTTCACTTCAAGGGACTATGCTAGCTGTAGAAAAATCAAAACAATTCTCTGTACATCTGTTGCTCTTTGAATGTGCTACTTTAATTTCATGCCATGTACACCTTAGTTACTTATGTCCATATTAAACTTTGATTAAAATGAAGTCCATACATTTTTCAATGAAGTGCTGTGCTGCTAATCCAAGCACGTAGGATAACCATGAAAAATGACTTTTCTAAAGTTAATTCTTTATAGCAGTATAGAAATGCATCTACTAAGTTAAATTCACCATTTTAGATAACTTGTATTTTTATATATTTGCAGTCTACTTGGCTTACTTTATGACAGAGTTGAAAAGACAGAAGAAAATATATTTCCTCTGATTTTTAAATATGTTGCATCAGTAAAATTTGTTCCCATTTCTTATGATCTGTGATAAAGCAGACATTACTTGATTTACTTGAAAAAGAGAAAGCTATTTGTTCATGAAGTTCATTTAAATGGCTTAGAAAAATTAATTAACGTGAGGTGATTTTATACCATTGAATTATGATTGATCTTAACAAGGACAAAAATTAAGCTGAACAATTTCTCATTGGATAAATTGAACATATCTTCATATATTAGAGCATTTAAACAAAGGCACTCCATCTGACCTCACATTGTCTTGAGGCTGCTGGTGTGAGAAGGGTTGCTAGAAATCCTAGGAGAATGGCCCCTACCTGTCCCTTATGCTCAGAGAGCAGCTCTATATCCAGGTATCTAGCCCTCCTCAGAGCATGGTCCTGGGATGGCAGCAGGCTATTGCTGTTTTACCACTTGCCTCTCAAAAACATTTGCTACTGCAAAAGTTGTAAAATGAAGTACAGCTGCCAGCAGTCTGGAGGGCTAACTATCAATGAATATTTTTCTGCATGTATCTGGCCTTTGAATGGATGATATGGCACATTTTTGAAGAAAATAATTGGTTCACCATTCAAATTGAAGTTAATTCTAACCACCTTTCATTGTCCTGTGGATCTGCTAAATACACTGTATCTTTTCCTCTGCACTTTGGAACATATTTTTAAGAAAAGTGGGAACAGGAGACATTTGGCAGTGTATCCTTTGTTATGTAAGCAGCAAAGTCACTGCTGACCTCAATCCAATCTGGAAGGATAATTCTTTTAAGACAAACTTTTAATTAAAGGAATTACTTCTGCCATATGGGAAGATATTCTTTAAGCTGTGATGCATGAAACTCATAGGGGGCTAAGAAGTTATATGGCACAAAGCAAATAACGTGGGGAAGGAAGGAAGGGTCTCACGGTTCCCCGATAGTGAGGCACCAATGGACAAGTTCCCTTGGGTAACTGTGCTGAATAAACTATAATCTTTAGATCTGATAGGAAAGACGACTCTCTTGGCGGTTGCATCTATGGTTTCCTCCTAAAGCAATCTTAAAAAATTGTTCTGGATGTCACCCACTCCCTCCAAAAGCCAAACTAGTTATAAATACATTGATTTATTAGAACTCCAGTGTAACAGGAATTAAAATTCTTTTATTGCATTACTCACTGAATCCAGGCAAAAGAATACTTGGTAGAGTGAGACCAATGACTGCCTTCCCAAATGATGGACTCTGGTCAGAATGTATTTTTAAATGACTTCTTAGGCACATTTTATAAAAGATTCTTAAGAAATGATATAGTGGAATAAAACATGAATACATACATAACCAGTTACTTAGATACTTATAGTTTCAACTTTTTATTCATAGACCATATTGTACAAAATCCCTGCATTGAGGCAAATATTACAGCCTTTAGAGTAAATATTAAATATCACTCTTTGCAGGTAGACCAAGCTCACTAGGAGTCACTTGTCAGCTTCAAGCATCTGAATTACTCAGCCTTCTGGGTTCTTCAAGACTTAAGGCTCGATATGCTCTGACCTGCTGACTTGACAGATGAGCTTAGTTTTTTACTGTTGCCTCATTTCTAATCATCGTAGCAGGGAGCTGTAACTGTCAAAATTCCAATTAGTTGTCGAAGTGAACTCACCTTGATGGTGCCAGGCACAATCATTCTACTGAGGATAAAATGAGTAAACACATGTGAAATGTCTAAAACTGCTTTACAGTAAGTAAATGTTAGCTCTCAGAATTATTTGATATTCTGAATGATTCCCAAACAATGAGTCAAAGCAATGAAGTACATTTTGAGTAAGAATGCAGGAAAAATATTCCCCAAGCTGAACCTGTGGCCTTAGTGTGGGTAGAGCAACTTCAAATCCTGGACAACCAGTGACTCAGGGATGTTTTTCTTCCTAGAGCTGTGTGTGTATGTCTGACCTCTGAAAAGTGAAACAAAACAAACACATTTGTTCATCCCCACAATGCCAGCAATCTGTGAGTAGCGAGTGAAGATGCTTTCTTGGTTTGGAAAGTTGGGAGATAATAGTTTCTAGCACAGTAGTTTTGTTTCAAAGGGCCTGTTCAGTTTGCACGTGTAAAAACAGTCCTTCTTCTACTGAATCCCAGAGGGCCTTGACTTTCGCATTACTGGCCACTCTATAGAAGTGCACAGAGGAGGGATTGTTCTAAGAAATGAGCTCTCTGAAAATGTGACAACATTCTGCTGTAGCATGGTCCTTTGCTGACTATTTTTCATGTTATATTTTAGCCTTCTTAATACCAGGGGTCTTCTTAAAATGCCAAAGATACTCCTCCAAAAATATACATGAATCGGTCATTTGCATTTGCTCATAAAACTCTGCTTTTTCAAAGAGCACTGGTTTGGAGACAAGGACATTTCTATCTTTTCACTGAGAACCACTCACTCAGGATGCCATATAATTTCCCTAATTTATTTATGTGAGTGCATTATGGGCTGCTCCCTCCATTTTTTGAAAGATTGAAAATCTATTAAGCCTTTAAATATCAGCCATCCCACTCCCTGATATTCTGTATACTATGTGGAAGAATATTGTGATTTTCTACTAATACTTTCCTATGATCAGGCCTATCCATTTGTAAAGGGTGTCCATTATCTCTTTAGCTGAACACTGACTTTCCATGCTTCTATTAGTTGACTTTTACTAAAGAAAGAATTTTCCCCTCAGTCTCAGTTTTAATCATCACTACCCTGGCTCCTTCTATCATCTGCCTGGCTCTCTCATTTCTAATTGTTGCTCCCTTCCTTCTTTCTATCCATTTGTAAAGGGTGTCCATTATCTCTTTAGCTGAACATTGACTTTCCATGCTTCTGTTAGTTGACTTTTACTAAAGAAAGAATTTTCCCCCCAATCTCAGTTTTAATCATCACTACCCTGGCTCCTTCTATCACCTGCCTGGCTCTCTGATTTCTAATTGTTACTCCCTTCCTTCTTTCTCTAGCTGATTTCTTCCTTGTCTTTTCTCTCCCTTGTTCCCTAGTCCATGATTCTCCAGGACTCCATCACAAAAGGCTGACGTTTTGCAGGTGTGGAGGGAGGAGCTTATCTTCCGTTGGTGACATGAGCACGGCGCCCTGGAAGCAAATCTTCATGGCTGCACTCTCCTTTCCTGGGCATTCAAGGCCCTTTGCGGGTATCGCTTCTGGAGCAGAGCAGTCCTGAAAGCTTGTGTGCTGCACATAGGATTGGTGCCTGGATCTCTGTTACTGGCAACAGAGGTGGTGTGAAGACTGGAACTTGTTGCGTGAGGTAACAGGCCAGGATATTGCAGAGATCAGGAGCTGAGGTTCCCGTAGCTCAGGCTCAGACCCAGGGATTGACAACATGCTGAAATTTAAAGTGAGACCAGAAGTGATGCCAATAAGGTCAGAGATGTGTAGGAGTTCAGACTACTTAGGATCCATGGACTTCCTAGAGCTTCCAGTGGGAAATAGAATGCAGTCAAGGCATGTGTCCCACAGCTTAGGGGCCTGCCATGGAAGCTATCAGAGGAGGTCACTGATGCACCCTTCCCAACCCTTCATTCAAGGCCAGAAATGAAACTTGCCCTGGGGTGAACCACTGGGGCACAAGATTAGCCTCCTGCAGGGATCGACAGCTAGCAGGTAGGCTGCCTGTGGGACTGACACTCTTTCCAGTGACATCTTCTGAAATACAGGATCCTGAGCCAGGAGTCACTCACAATAAAATTTTACATTGTCAGCAAAGCAGAGTTTAGCATTTGCCTGAGTTCTGGTCCTGAAAAATGGTCACAACTCCATCAAGGAAGTTGAAAAGGATCGACCAATTTTCACTTTATTTCCCTCCCACATTATTATCGCTCACAAAACTAAATGCTAGTTCCTAGATTTTAAAAATTAAACCGTCACTGGATTTCAGAGATACATGTGTGGTAAGAGATGAGACAGACCAAGCATCTGAAAATAATTCTAATTTGTATGTGATCTTGCTGTGCCTTTGTGTAATAATTTACAGTATGCAGACACCAAGACTTACAGAATTCTGTCTCTATACTACAGGAGAAAGGAACATGGCCCATTTTTATTTTAGCATTCATTCTTCATCATTTCCGCAGTGTATTTTTATTTCAGATGGTTCATTCATTTCAGAGCCCATAAGTTGTCTTAGAAAAAGTGTTCACTTTGGGGAGGTAGAAACTCCACACTGACTCTTATGTGACTCTTTCTGGCCATGGAATGTCTAAAATGAACTCTGACGAGGGCTGAGAATTTTGCATTTGCCTTATTCTCTGCATTTCAAGGGTAATGCATACCTTGCTTCTTGCAGTGTCCTTGAATACCACTGAGTGTGTCAGCAGTTTCCTAGTACCTGTAGATGAGAAGAAACCTGTGAGGTTATAAAACATAAGTACTGTCCATGGTAATAGTAAGTAATAGTAAGATAATAGTAATAGTAATAATAAGACAAGTGCAGAGTCATATTGGTAATACTGGAATTAGAACTCTGCTGAAGATGATCATGTGTTTAATGAAGGATATAAACAGATAAATTAAAATCCATATTTTTATTCATATTAATGTAATTCTCCTTTTAGTCATTCCCTTCCTTCCATGAGAATCCAAGTTGCACCCCTGTTGGGCCATGGCCCCCTGCCATCCTTGTTCTTATCAACAAGAGCACACAGGACCTAAAACAAATGGGGCACTGCTGCCATCCCAAAGAGGGGGTATCAACTGTTATTATGTCAGATCTCCGTGAGTCCTGTATTCTCTGGGTCAACCACCAGCAGAGTGTGTCTCTTGGATCTAGAAGAAGCTTGGAGCCCTGGGTGAGTGGGAAGGCACACAGACAGGGTCTCCTCACTGGTCCCCACTGCTCGCGCATTCTCAGGGAAAAGGAAATCTACATTTCCAGCAAGTCGTTTAGTACAGAAAGTAAACAAACAGAACAAGAGCTTCAGTAAATTTATTTATAGAGTACAGCCTATTATTAAAGCCTCATCCAGCTCAGCTCATAGGTGTATTTCTTGTTTAGCCAGACTGTTTCCCTCACATTAGTCAGATTTGGAGGGTATGGAAGAGAGACTGAACTTTCACTCTGTCTCCCATTATTTAGGGTGGTTCTCTTGGGACATTGGCGTTCTGTGTGTCTCTTTGATGGACAATGTGTACTTATGTTTGGCTTTGTGGTTCAAGAGGAGTTTTTTTCTTTTCATCGGAAAATTCAGACCTTTATTGACATGAGAGAAATATTCATTCTTAGTTTTATCACCATATTTTATGTTATGGTTTCCATTTTTATTGTGTAAAATATTCTTTACTATATTATTTTTTCTAAGGATTAACTTTGTCCAATGTACTGAATCCTCTTTTTTTTATTGAAGTATAGTTGATATACAATCTTATGTTGGCTTCAGGTGTACAACACAGTGGTTCTGCAGTTACCCACATTATTAAATCCTCACCCCCTCTAGTGCAGTTACTATCTGTCAACATAGGAAGATGTTACAGAATCATTGGCTATATTCTCCATGCAGTACTACCATCCCCATGACCAACTTATATTATGATTGAGAATTTTTGTGCCCCTTTGTCCCCCTCACCCTTCACACTCCCCCACCCCAACACCTTCCCCATAGTAACCACCAGTCACTTCTCAGTGTCTATGAGTCTACTGCTATTTTTTTCATTTTGTTTTTAGATTCCACAAATAGGTGAAATCATATGGTATTTGTCTTTCTCTGCTTGGCTTATTTCACTTAGCCTATACCCTCTAGGTCCATCCATGTTGTTGCAAATGGCAGAATTTCTTCTTTTTTTAATGGCGGAGTAATAGTTCATTATGCATATGCACCACATCTTCTTTATCCATTAATTTACTGATGAACACTTTGGTTGCTTCCATATCTTGGCTATTGTAAATAATATGGCAATAAACATAGGGATTCATATATCTTTTGGAATCAGTGATTTTGTTTTCTTCTGGTAAATTCCTAGAAGTGGAATTACTGGGTTAAATGGTATTACTACTTTTAGTTTTTTGAGGAACCTCCATATTGCTTTCCACAGTGGCTGTACCAACTTACATTCTCACCAGCAGTGTAGGACAGTCACCTTTTCTCCACATCCTTGCCAGCACTTGTTATTTCTTGTCTTTGCATAGTTGCTATTCTGACTGGTACGAGGTGATATGTCATTGTGGTTCTGATTTGCATTTCCCTGATGAATAGCGATGTAGAGCATCTTTTCATGTGCCTGTGGCCATCTATATGCTTTCTTTGGAAAAATGTCTATTCAGGTCCTCCACCCACTTTTTAATCATGTTTTTTTTAATTTTATTTTTAGGTGTTGAGTCATATGAGTTCTTTATATATTTCGGATTTGCCCCTTATCAGATAAATAATTTACAAATATATTCTCCCATACTGTAGGATACCTTTTTGTTCTGCTGATGGTGTCCTTTGCTGTACAGATTTTTAAAAATTTGATATAGTCTCACTTGCCCATTTTTTATTTTGTTTCCCTTGCCTGAGGAAATGTGTCCAGGAAAAAATTGCTCATACTTATGTTCAAGAGATTTTCACTTATGTTTTCTTCCAAGAGTTTTATGGTTGCATGTCTTATGTTCAGGTCTTTAATCCATTTCAAGTTTATTTTTGTGTATGGAGTTAGATAGTAATCCAGTTTCATTCTCTTGCATGTAGCTGTCGAGTTTTGCCAACACCAGTTATTGAAGAGGCTTTCTTTTCCCCACTGTATATTCATGGCTCCTTTATCAAGAAGTAATTGACCATATAGGCATGGGTTTCCATCTTGGCTCTCTGTTCTGTTCCGCTGATCTATGGGCTTATTCTTGTGGCAGTACCATACTATTTTGATTACTGTAGCTTTGTAGTGGAGCTTGCAGTTGGGGAGTATAATCCCCCCAGCTTTGTTCTTCTTTGTCAGGATTGCTAAGGCTATATGTTGTCTTTTGTGGTTCCATATAAGTTGTAGGTAAATCCTCTACTTTTTTAGGCTCATATATTGATTCCTTATTATGAGCAAGAATGAACTGAAGATATGTACACTTTAGCCTTCTTCTCTTCATCCCCCCTAAGCTGAGTATATATTTTATTAGTGTTTATTCTTATATTTTAAATATATTTATATTTTTATTTCTCACTTTACCCACTTTGAACATCTTTTGACTCCTTGGCTATGAAAGATCAGCTGACTTATGCTAACTGCCCTTACTTCTTCCTTCTCTTACCAACAATTGTGATTTTTATCATTTCTATATTGGTAGGAATCAAGACATGTACATTATAGTCTGCAATAAGAAATTTACTATTTGTTTTTTAGGTCCAGGGATTAAATGGACATAATGATCACAGCTATGACTTTTACTACAGGAAACTAAAGCTTGTTCTCTTTTACTTTTTTAAGAAGCAGCTCAGGGAATGTATATTTATGCATGCTTTAAAGAGTTTGTCTTTTGCCTTTATACCTGATGTGCATTTTGTCTGGATACATAACTCTCAGTTTACTTTCTTTGAAGACTTTCTAGGTTCTGCTCTGTTGCCTTTAGGGAATTGTTAGCAGATTCTTATAAATGTCAAGATACACCTATCAGGCAATTGAACCAGAAGTTCCACTTGTAGATATTTACCCAAGTGAAATGAAAATATATGCCCATAAAGGACTTGGATATGAATGTTCACAGAAGCTCAATAGCCAAAGACTAATGACAATCCAAAGGCATATCAGCAGGAGAATGGATGAACAAATCATGATATATTCACACAGTGGAAAATTACTTGGCAATTAAAAGGAATAAAACATTGATACACACATCAATATGGATGAATTTCAAAGATGTCATATAGAGCAAAAGTGGTCAGGCTTAGGCTTTGCTATCTTCCCACAGGAAAAATATTTCACTAGAAATTCAAAGACCTAGATTTTAAGCCTTAGTGTAAAACCAGCTTGTGAAACTCCAAACTTCTGGGGGGTCTTATTTTCATCATTTATAGAAGAAGTTTAGATGACACTATTTTCACTTTTTACAGTTCTAAAATCCAGAGGATTTTGTCATTTGTAGCCTGCATGAAAGAACATTGATCAAGTCTTCTACTCCTTATAATGTGTCAGTTATAATATCTAATGACCTTCCAGTTTTAACACAATGGTTTATAAGCCATTGTATAGAATTTGCTACATGCTGTATAAATAAAGAATGCCAGGCTATTAGAGAATAAGATCAAGTTGCACTGAATCCACCAATCTATTTATCTACTCATTTCTTATTAATCATTTTCTCTTCTACTCTAACAATTTAGCCAATTTTTTCTTATATTTAGTTATTAATTCAACAAGTATGTATTGAATGTCTACCTTGGAATTGTATACAGGCCCGTAAATCTGCTTTAATATTGGTCAGGGAATTTTCTCTATTATATCTGCCTTTTTCTCAATGAGATAAGACATATGTAAATTTATTTACATGCTGACTTTTCTTTCCTCTAGTGAAATCCCTTTTCATAGAGGAAATTGGGACTTGTGGAGGATATAGCTCTTGGAGAAAAGAACATAATAGTAAATACCCTAAGGATTTTATGATGTATAGGCCACACACGAAGTCCTATTTAAAGCCATAATTCAGGTACAGGTATGGCTACTTAGAATTCTATTTACTTTCTAAAGGAAATTTGCTTGATTCCAGAAGTATTCCACTGTGGGCCAGTGGGTCTGAAAAATCCTGGATTTTAGTGCCGCTGCTGTTGTGCTCTGCAAAGCTGAGAGTCTCGCTTTGTCTCACTGCTAGTCAGACTAGGGGGTGCCAGTCCAGTGTTCCGTGTTGTCAAGCTCTAGAAGTTAATCTTCATTTAAGGCACAAATAGAAACCAGCATCCTAAATCTCAGGCTGGAACTTCCGGGAAGATGGCGGTGTGAGCAGGCCCGCAGAAATCTCCTCCCAACACTATATTTATCTACGAAAACACAGAAAATACATCTATTCCTAAAAGAGAGACGAGAATACACAGGAAAGCGCACAGCGTGCAGCTACACCCGAGAGGACTCGGCACCCCAAGAGGCGGGTAAGATACGGAGCCGCGACCCGGCGGGACCCGAGCCCTCCCCCACCCCAGCGCACCGGCGGGAGGAGAGGATTCAGAGCCGGGAGGGAGTGGAAGTGCACCCCGCGAAGTAGCCAGCCCCGGTGATCTGCGTGGGGAGCGCTGACCCACATTGCGCAGTGCAGCGGAGATTGGAGAGACAGAGGGGCAGGATCTGAGCGGGGAACGCGCCAGGGGGCTTGCAGCCGGCTCCCAGGAAGGAAAAAAAAAGTGCGCGCTTTCCTCAGCGGTCTTAAAGAGACAGGAGCCCAGCGGAGGAGCCGGATCGCCCCAGCACACTCAGCCCAGCAGGCTGGGAGTCCTGGGGAGTTTCAGACGCCTTAGCTGGCGACTGAGGAAGCGTAGCCATACTTAACACTTCTCACTGAGATCAACAGCCTCCTATTCGTTTCCACCCCTGCCAGAGCGATAAAGGGCCCTGCAGAGCTGGCAGTCACAGCTGTGGAATAGTGGGGCAATAGCGCCACCTAGAGCATTCCCACAGAATCTACGTCCGGTGGGCATTTTTTTTTTTTTGTTTTTTTGTTTTTGTTTTTTCTTTTCTTTCTTTTTTTCTTTTTTTCTTTCTTTCTTTTTTTCTTTTTTCTCTTTCTTTTTTTCTTCTCTTTTTAAAGTCTTAAAGAGCCCAGCTGACATACGTGGCAACTATCAGTGACCAAATTATACAGCCATGAAAAGACAGAGGAATATGGTTCAGACCAAAATCAACCAGACAACCCCAGAGAGGGAGTCTGAAGGGATGGAAATGCACAGCCTCCCTGAAAAAGAATTCAGAATAAGTCATAACCATGCTGATGGACCTACAGAGAAATGTGCAAGAGCTGAGGGAGGAAGTGAGGGAACTGAAGAAAGACAATACAGAAATCAGACAAGCGATCGACGGGCTTAACAGCAGAATGGATGAGATGCGAGAGACTGTTAATGGAATAGAAAACAGAGAGCAGGAGTACAGAGCAGCTGAGGCAGAGAGAGATAAAAGGATTTCTAGGAATGAAAGAATATTAAAAGAACTGTGTGACCAATCCAAACGGAACAATATTCGCATTATAGGAGTACCAGAGGAAGAAGAGAGAGAAAAAGGGATAGAAAGTGTCTTGAAGAAATAATTGCTGAAAACTTTCCCTCGCTAGGGAAGGAAATAGTCT
>JAVSCE010022642.1:0-224578 GCA_032199065.1 Smutsia gigantea | reverse complement strand
CATTTCCGCAGAACAGTCCTACCTGGCTGATCGGATAGCAGCTCGGTTCTCTTAAAAGCAGCTCCTTCTCTGCACAAAGCATGTACACATCAAGTTTGCTTTTTGTTTTCTTAAATCAGAGATTAAGTTCAAGAAGAATTTCAAGCTGACATGAAAAGAATTCTCCTCAAAAGTCAAAAATATCTTTCACTACAAGTTATACGAAACTTCTCACATGGAAACTGATGTGAACATCTGAACATTGCATGACTGGGTCACAGCATTCCTATTAGTTACTTACTAGGTTTGAAGAAATACACTAAAATATATGACAGATAAAATGATGAAATAAAATGAAACTTCAAGTTTGGAAGAGATGTTAGGCACCATCATATTAATGTAACTTAATAACAGAAAAATTTAAAAGATATTTAAAAATCCTATGTCTTAGCCCAAGAAATTAGAGTGCAGATAAAGTAGCTGAAGCAGTGACAGGGAACCCAAGCCTTGAATGCTCTGACTTCGTCTCGCCCCACATCCTTGAAAGCCACTCATGGGACTAGATTTACATCTAGGCAACCTATAGGCCAACCACTGATTTGGCAAAGGCTACACTAGTGGTTCATAGAGCCCAGGGCGTCTGACCCCAAGTCTGGTACCCTTTCTTTGACACCACAACTAAAGCCATGATTCCTGCCCTCTGAAACTTTGCACCTTGTTTGGAAAGAAAATAAATGTACAAAATAACAGTCCAAGGTGTGTGACATTAATGGTATATAAATGCTGCACAGTAAATGCTAGAAACTCAGGAAAGAGAAGAGATGGGCAGTTGAACTCCCCTGAATCCTTTTCAAAAGAATTAAGTAATTTCAACATCTGCTTAAAGTTTCTGAATGTTTTATGTAAGACTAGACGATGGCAATTACCTTTGTCTTGGGAGGCGGGGCGGGGAGCTAATGAGAACAAGGAGAGTAACCAAACGTCAGTTCCATTTTTAAAAATGACCTGTGCTCCCATCTCCCAATTGTTTCTGCAAATCTAATAAGTTTGACCTTACTTCCTCTTCCTTCTTTATCTTTTTCTTCACCTTCAATTTGTAGATTTTGAACTAGGTTAAGATAGCTCAAGAAATGTAAAATATTTCAGATGCCAAAGGTTTGTATCAACCCCCCACCCCCCCCACCCCGCCACTTTCGGAGTAAGAAAAGCACCTGAGCACCTGGTCTAGGAACCTGTGTGAATCAGTGTCCTCGATGTCACACTTTGTCTTTTCCGCCCCCTCACCCAGCGTCAGGGTCCGTCAGGTATGACAAACTCCCAGGCTGACCTGTGTCAGGATCTGGCAAGCCACAGTTTAGCAGCAGCCAGAAGAGGAAGGACTTCCTAGAGAAGGCAGGTGTGATTCGGACAGTTCAAGTGTTTCCGGTTTCTTGTGCCTGCTCTGATCTCAAAATCCTGACTGATTTTGTCCTCTGACCTGGTCCTAATTTTCAGTTCTACAGAAGGCAGACTGCAGAGGCTTCCTCTGGTTGCTGCCTCTCAGCTCCAGACTATGCTTAAGCTCTGCCTTCTGACTGAATCCCCCTTTCCAAGTCAGCACTGGCTGGTTTCTGCCCTACTCGACCCCCTGCTTCTGAATTCTGGGCTGTGTTTTCCAGCATTTTGTGGTTTTTCCACCTTCTTCTGGTTCTATGGGCCACGTCATGCTGCTTCCCACAAGCTTAGCCAGTCGCCAAATTCAGATCGGCTAACAGGAGATTTATTATTTTGTTCAAGGTGTGTAAAGGCCACAGCTCTAATAGCTTCATCAAGTCATACTTGTAGGGGAGTGATTGTAAACTGTGATTATAATCCAAGAAATTTTCAAAGAAATATATGGGTCATTATTTATAATGTCCTATTTGCCTATAAATGGACTGTAAACTAGATATTAAAAAAATCAAATAACTATCAAACATGAAGAGTCAACTAAACTATCAGGGTGAAAATATTTACCTCCCTTAAAAGGATGAATAGATGAGATAATTCTAAGGACTGAAATATTCTGCAGGTTCTCCAGTTTTAAAAATACTTTAAATCAATCCCATGAAGGAAGGAGTTGGTAGCGTCTGTCACATGCCTGGTGACTGAAGGCAGCAGTGAAGGTCGTCATGCGACAAGCAGAAGCATCCTTAGGACAGTATTGCTGGGACCTGGCACTAAATCTTAGTACCTAGGATGATAAATACTTTTTAAAAGATTAATCTGGATAATCCAGAAGTGCACCCTGAACTAGTTTTAAAGTATGTGGTTTTAGAGAGCAAACAGCTGAGTTTGCATGTCTTGAGAGACTGATGGGAATGTGGGTATAGACAATATGGGCCTTTTGGGAAGTGGCAGGGATGGTAGATGTGGAGAGTGTAGGAAAAGAATGAACACATTTATAGTATTTCTAAATTGTTTACAGCTGTTCATAGACCCAGAGGAGTAAGTTAGAAAAGCACTACTGATTTTTGTAGGCAAGGGTAGCACTTGGGACCTGGCACCGATGCCAGAGCCATGCCCTTCATTTGAAAGTGGACTGTGTTGGGGGATGTCCAGAGACACTAAGGTATGATGGATAAACTATGTTAGAAGGGAGCAATTGTTCAAGACAGATTTAGAGCATGAAAATCCAGCTGACAAACCTCTTCCCAAAGAGTTTAGGACTGTTTCAAATTCCATAAGATCACAGCTATCTTTACAATTATACCCTTGCCAGATTTCTGAGGATTTTAGAACACCATATGTCTGCTATTATTGCATTAAAATAAATTTTTATTTTACTGACACACAGATTTAGAAGTTAACAGGAATGGTGGTTTTACATTTTAATGAAATATTTTTGTATTATAAAGTAAAATCGGTGATTAAAGGTCAATTTCATAAGTCAGGAATAGTTTTGCACATAATATTAGACCTGATTAGGGTCCTATGAATGCGATTGCAGATGTCTCTCAGGTGACACACATCTTCATATGAAAAGAAATATCCCTTTACAACTGAGGACCACCTCCTTGAATGAAGACTGGTCCTCCAGTACAAATTATACCCTGGTCAATAACTATGTAGCCAGGAAAACTAAACCATCCTCAAAATTATGTTATTCATATTGTGTTTTTTAAGCAAAGGGCAAGGCATTCCTTAAAAAGTCAACCCAGAGGCCAGAGGCAGGAAAAAGATGGTAGCATGAGAAGTGAGGTAGAAACTTCTTTCCAAAACCACATACAACATGAAAATACAGCAAATACAACTAATTCTGAAAGAGTGACCCAAAGACTGCAACAGATTGCCTACATCTGGGGAAACGAGAAGACGTCACAGAAAAGGGTAAAGTAGCAAAGCTACAATCTGGCAGGACTCAAGCCCTTCTCCCCGACCCAGCTCACAGGTATGAGGAAGAGAAACAGAGCAGGGAGGGAGTAGAAGCCCAGGACAGTTAAACACCCACCCCTGGGATCTGCTCCAGGAGCATGAACCCACATTACATGATGCTCTGGAGATTACTGGGATTGGAAAGCAAAGAAAGGAGGAATACTCGGAGAGACTGAGATCTCAGCCACTTGTGGAGAACAGGTACCCACAACCGGCCACTCTGGAACAAAAGAAAAGTGGGCACTTAGAAAGGCTTTCCAAAAGTGAGAGAGATGGTAAAGGGGCAGGGATTACACGGAGCATGTGGTTCAGGAGAAAGCACAGGAGGACAAAATCATTCTGACACACTCACCCCAGAGGTTGGGAACTTTCAGGAGCTTCAGGCACTCTATCCCCATGGCTGGCGATGCAGCACTGAGGCCCCCGAGTGAGATGCCCAGCCTGCGTCTCCTTCCCCCCAGCAGGCACTGGACAACACACCTGCTGCCCCTGTCATTGTGCCAGGCCACCCAGAGGGCAGACCCACCTCTGGTAGCTACAGATGATAGCATAGAGACTCCTTCCTGCACACTCAGCCCACTAGACCTGACAGTGGAGGCAGTCACTGCAGCCAGGAAGGAGGAGAGATCTTTTTCCGTCTGTCAGGTGCTGGAATGCCTACCCCCCCACTATCCCTCCAGGTGCTGGGCAACCCCAGAGAGTAGAGCACCTGGACACCAGAGGGCACAGCCTATACAAGGTTATTATTCCACAGTAATCATTAGAATTATGAAACGGCAAAGAATTTTGTACAAATCAGAACCCCTCAATCACCAGAAAGAGGGCTAAGTGAAACTGAAATCACCAAACTTGTGGATAGAGACTTCAAAATGAAAATCATAAGCATGCTCACTGAGCTACAGAAAAGTGTTCAAGATTTCAGGGAGGACTTCAAAAAAGAGATAGAAACTTTGAAAAATACAGTGTCTGAAAGGAAAAAGACAATGGAGGGCTTTGAAAGTAGATTAGGTGAGGTAGAGGAGATGGTAAATGAAACAGAAATTGAAGAACAGGAAAACAAAGAAGTTGAGGTAAAGAGATAAAAAAGACCAGTAGCAATGAAAGAATAGTAAGATAACTGTGCCACCAATACAAACAAAACAATATTTGCATTATAGAGGTACCAGAAGAAGAGAGAGAAAAATGGACAGAAAGTCTCTTTGAGGAAATGACTACTGAAAAGTTCCCCAATCAGGGGAAGGAAATAGTCTCTCAAGCCATGGAAGTGCACAGATCTCCAAACACAAGGGACCCCAGGAAGACAACACTAAGACCTATAACAATTAAAATGGCAAAGATCAAGGACAAGGATGGAGAGTTAAAAGCAGCCAGAGGGAGAAAAAAGATCACCTACAAAGGAAAACCCATCAGGCTATCATCAGACTTATCAGTAGAAACCTTACAGGCAAGAAGGTACAAGCATGATATATTTAATGAAATGAAACAGAAGGCCCCCAGCCAAGAATACTCTACCCAGAGAGATTATCATTTAAATTTGAAGCAGGGATTAAACAATTTCCAGATAAGCCAAAGTTGAGGCTCCCACAAACCATCTCTACAGTGGACTACATCTATTTTGGAGAGACTGCTCTAGAAGGAAGCACTTCTCAGGCTAAATAGCTGCCTCCAGAGAAAATAAAACCACAGTAAAGGAAGTAGACCAATTAATTATTAAGCAAAGGCAAAATTAACACAACTACCTACAAATCAGTGAACGGATACACAAAGAGCACAGAATATGATATCTAATATATAGAGAGTGGGGGGAAAAAGAAAAAGATGGGCGAAAAAAAAGAATCTTTAGATTGCATTTGAAATAGTGCAAAAATCAAGTTAAGTTGGACTGTTACATAGTAAAGAAGCTG
Source organism: Smutsia gigantea (assembly GCA_032199065.1). Taxonomy (NCBI): domain Eukaryota; kingdom Metazoa; phylum Chordata; class Mammalia; order Pholidota; family Manidae; genus Smutsia; species Smutsia gigantea. Next base: position 219,302 of record JAVSCE010022642.1, on the reverse strand, counting down.
CCCTTAAACCTTTAGTAACCATGAATCTAAAGCCTCCAAAGGCAGTAAGTGCATATTTTTCAATAATCACCCTAAATGTAAATGGTCTGAATGAACTAATTGGAAGAAATAGAGTTATAGAATGTATAAAAAAACAAGACCCATCTATATGCTGTCTACAAGAGATTCACTTAAAATCCAAAGACATACATAGCCTAAAAGTGAAGGGAGGGAAAAGATATTTCATGTAAATAATAGGGAGAAAAAAGCAGGAGTTACAGTACTTGTATGAGAGAAAATAGATTTCAAAACAAAGAAAGTAACAAGAGAGAAAGAAGGACATTACATAATGATAAAGGGGTCAGTCCAGCAAGAGTATATAACCATTATAAATAACTATTCACCCAACAGAGGGGCACCTAATGATGCGAAACAAATACTAACAGAATTAAAGGGGAAACAGAATGCAATGTATTCTTTTTAGGAGACTTCAACACAACACTCACTCCAAAGGAAAAACCACACAGACAGAAAATAAGTAAGGACACAGAGGTACTGAGCAACACACTAGAACAGATGGACCTAATGGATATCTACAGAATACTCCACTGAGAAGCAGCAGGATACATATTTTTCTCAAGTGCACATGGAACATTTTCTAGAATAGATCACATACTAGGCCACAAAAAGAGCCTCAGTAAATTCAGAAAGATTGAATTTGTGCCAACCAGCTTCTCAGACCACAAAGGTATGAAACTAGAAATAAATTATGCAAAGTAAACAAAAAAACCCCAAAACACATGGAGGCTTAACAACATGCTCCTAAATAATCAAGGACTCAGTGACCAAATTAAAACAGAGATCAAGCAATATATGGAGACAAGTGACAACAATAACTCAACACTACAAAATCTGTGAGACGCAGGGAAGACCGTGCTAAGAGGGAAGTATACTGCAGTACAGGCTTACCTCACAAAAGAAGAAAAATCTCTAATGAACAGTCTAAACTCACAATTAATGAAACTAGAAAAAGAAAAACAAATGAGGCCCAAAGTCAGTAGAAGGAGGAACATAATAAAGATCAAAGCAGAAATAAACAAAATGTAGAATAATAAACAGAAAGAATCAATGAAACCAGGAGCTGCTTATTCAAGAAAATAAACAAAATAGATAAAGCCCTAGCCAGACTTATCAAGAAAAAAAGAGAGTCTACACACATAAAACAAAATCAGAAGTGAGAAAGAAAACATCACTATGAACACCACCGAAATACAAAGAGTTATTAGAGAATACTATGAAAAATTATATGCTAACAAACTGGATAACCTAGAAGAAATGGACAACTTTCTACAAAAATATAATCTTCTAAGACTGACCCAGGAAGAAACAGAAAATATGAATAGAAATTGAACTGATAATCAAGAAACTATCTAATAGCAAAATTCCTGGACCAGATAGCTTCATAGCTGAATTTCATTAAACATTTAGAGAAACCTAATACCCATCCTCCTTAAATTTTTCCAAAAAGTAGAAGAGGAGGGAATACTTCCAAACACATTCTATGAAGCCAGTATCATTCTAATACCAAAACCAGGGAAAGACACCACAAAAAGAGAAAACTAAAGACCAATATCCCTGATGAACATAGATGCAAAAATCCTCAAAAAAATATTAGAAAACCAAATTCAAAAACACATCAAAAAGATCATCCATCATGATCAAGTGGGATTTATTCCAGATATGTAAGGATGTTACAATATTCAAAAATCCTTCAATATCATCCACCACATCAACAAAAAGAAGGGCAAATATCACATGATTATCTCACTAGATGGTAAAAAAGCATTTGACAAAATTCAACATCCATTCATGATAAAAACTTTCAACCAAATGGGTATAGAGGGCAAGTACCTAAACATAGTAAAGGCCAAATATGACAAACTCACAGCCAACATCATATTTAACAGTGAAAAGCTGAAGGTTTCTCCTCTAAGATCAGGAACAAGACAGGGATGTTCACTCTCAACACTTTTATACAACATAGTCCTGGAGGTCCTAGCCATGGCAATCAGACAACACAAAAAAATAAAAAGCATTCAGATTGGTAAGAAGAAGTTAAACTGTCACTGTTTGTAGAAGACATGATATTGTACATAAAAAAACCCTGAAGAATCTATCCAAAAACTACTAGAACTAATAATTGAATTAAGCAAAGTTGCATTATACAAAATCAATACACAGGAATCTGTTGTATCCTATATACTAATGATGAGCTAGCAGAAGGAGGAATCAGGAAAACAATTCCATTTAAAATTGCATCAAAAAGAATAAAATACCTAGGAATAAACCTAGTCAAAGAGGTGAAAGACCTATACCCTGAAAACTAAAAAGACACTCATGAGTGAAATTAAAGAAGACACCAATAAATGGAAATACATCTCATGCTCATGGATAGGAAGAATTAATATTGTCAAAATGGCCATCCTACCTAAAGCAATCTACAGGTTCAATGCAATCCCTATCAAAATACCATGGGCATTCTTCAACAAACTGGAACAAATAGTTCTAAAATTCATATGGAACCACAAAAGACCCTGAATAGCCAAAACAATCCTGAGAAGGAAGAATAAAGCTGGGGAGATTACGCTCCCTGACTTCAAGCTCTACTACAAAGATACAGCAATTGAAACCATTTGGTACTGGCACAAGAACAGACCCATAGATTAATGGAACAGAATAGAGCACCAAGATATAAACCCAAGCATAGATGGTCAATTAATATATGATAATGGAGCCATGGATATACAATGGGGAAATGACAGCCTCTTCAACAGCTGGTGTTGGCAAAACTGGACAGCTACATGTAAGAGAATGAAACTGGATTATTGTCTACCCCAATACACAAAAGTAAACTCAAAATGGATCAAAGACCTGAATGTAAGTCATGAAACCATAAAACTCTTAGATGAAAACATAGGCAAAAATCTCTTGAATATAAACATAAGCAACTTTTTCCTGAATATCTCTTTAGTCAAGGGAAACAAAAGCAAAAGTGAACAAATGGGACTACATCAAGCTAAAAAGCTTCTGTACAGCAAAGGATACCATCAGTTGAACAAAAAGGCATCCTACAGTATGGGAGAATATATTCATAAAGGACATATCTGAAAAGGGTTAACATCCAAAATACATAAAGAACTCACATGACTCAACATCCAAAAAGCAAATAACCTGATTAAAAAATGGGCTGAGGAGCTGAATAGACATTTCTCCAAAGAAGAAATTCAAATGGCCAACAGGCACATGAAAAGATGCTCCACATAACTAATCATCAGAGAAATGCAGATTAAAACCACAATGAGATATCACCTCACACCAGTTAGGATGGCCAACATCCAAAACACAAACAACAACAAATGTTGGTGAGGATGTGGAGAAAGGGGAACCCTCCTACACTGCTGGTGGGAATGTAAATTAGTTCAACCATTGTGGAAAGCAGTATGGAGGTTCCTCAAAAAACTCAAAATTGAAATACCATTTGACCCAGGAATTCCACTCCTAGGAATTTACCCTAAGAATGCAGGAGTCCTGTTTGAAAAAGACATATGCACCCCTATGTTTATGGCAGCACTATTTACAATAGCCAAGAAATGGAAGCAACGTAAGTGTTCATCAGTAGATGAATGGATAAAGAAGAGGTGGTACATATACACAATGGAATATTATTCAGCCATAAGAAGAAAAGAAATCCTACCATTTGCAACAATATGGATGGAGCTAGAGAGTGTTATGGTCAGTTAAATAAGCCAAGTGCAGAATGACAAGTATCAAATGATTTCACTCATCTGTGGAGTATAAAAACAAAGCAAATATAAATGAAGAAAACAGCAGTGACTCACAGACTCCAAGAAGGGACTCATGATTACCAAAGGGAAAGGGTTTGGGAGGATGGGTAGGGAGGGAGGCAGAAGGGGCTTATGGGGCATTATAATTAGCACACATAATGTAGGTGGATTCCAGGGAAGGCAGTATAACACAGAGAAGTAGTGACTCTATAGCATCTTAGTACACTGATGGACAGTGACTACAATGGGGTATGTGGCGGGGACTTGATAATATGGGTGAATGTTGTAACCACAATATTGCTCATGTGAAACCTTCATAAGATTGTATATCAATGATATCTTAATAAAAAAAATAAACCCCCAAACTATATGCACAATTAAAGCTATTAGCATCTACATGTGCCTCCTTTTAGAAAAAGGATGCTAAGGAAGCCCAATCAGTTTCTCCTGTCTGTTAATAAAATGACAGAAAAGCTGTAACATGCATTTAAATCGATAACTAATTTTTGATCAGCAGGATTTTAACCATCATACTGTTTGGTATAAGCTTCCCTTTGATAAAGGAAAAGAATCATTAAAATCTTCATCAATGTTGCTTGTTTAAATTCTTATATTTGCAGGTTTAATGAATAAATTGGATCACACATGCATTCATTCATGTGGTCAACACAAAAACACAAAAATATTAAATATCCTGGAGTTTTGTAAAGTAAAAAAGTAGAGGCTAATACAAAAGAAAACAAATGAGGGTTCTGAATTCTGTGAAACTGTTATAGTTTCCATAGATTTTAAAATGGGCCATCAAAAATGTCTTAACATTTTTAAATGTTAACAAGTCCTAACATTTGAAACTGTTACAGTTTTTATCTTACAATTTCTCTTTGGAGAATGAAGCAGTTATGTCACATGCTATTTTTGTTTTTAACTTGAGGAAAAGGAACTGGGAAATCATAAGCAAGTTGAGTAAGACTTGATGACTGAGGCATGAACTGGAATCATGTAAAATATTTACGCCGTCAATAAATACTTGTGGATTAACTGACTGAAATGTTTAGATCAAAATGGTGTACACAGAAATATCTGGTGGAGAAGCATATATCTTAAGTTATAATGTGTTTCATAGCTATGTGAGGAAGACATGTTAGAAAGGAGAAAGATGAAAATGAGATAGATATGAAGATTTTGGAACTTTTTTTTAATGTTCGTGCCAGTTAAAGAAAATTCAGGAAGTTCTCAGTTTCTGCTGCTTAAGGACATTACCTATTAAAAATGATTATACCAATTCTTGTTTTATGAAACATTACCCAATCCTTCAGTGAGTGGTGTCTGTTAATATCATCTGGCCACCTGATGGCAACATGCATGGTAGTGATACAAAATAAGGAAATTCATATTTTCACTTTATGATCTGCCACATGAAGGTATTCTCATTGAAATATGCCAAGTGTAGCATGTCTGTCTGGGTTCCATTTCTATACAATAGAAAAAACTCTGACATTGTGCTCATGGAAGCTCCACAGCAAACCTTCCTCAGAGCAACCAAAGAGAGAAAAATGCCACCAATCAGCACTGGTATTGAAGTTTCCACAATAGTGGGTTCTTGCTAAGACAGACAGTGATTTCTAGAGGCCTCTAGAAGCTCTGAGAGGCTCTATAATATTTAGTGGGTGGAGGCAGGGCTGTCTGCATTAACAGTTGGTGCATTCTTTGATTCTATGAATACCAGCAAATGTCAGCATATTCTTTACGTCTTCTAGTGTGGGGTGATGAGGTACATATTATTGAAGTTGCTTCTTGTAGCTCTTTTACATATTAAGGTTAGGAAACTTTATTGATTGCTTTTTGAAGTTATGTACATTGGTACGCTGAATGGATTTTGTTTCTTGAGAGTGAAGATCTTAGGAAATAGTTGTTATATTTGTGAACTAGTAGGGTTGGGAGCTGCCTCTGTTCCATGTTTATGCCTCAAAATAAGAACAGAAAAGAGGCACAGGCAAAACCAAAGTTCAGGGAGTCCAAGCGCTGTGGGAGAGTAAGCCCAACACGATCAGAGTTTTACAAGAGCTGTATTCCTTGGTGGCCATGCCACGTTCTTAGGAGCAGCCAAATCTGGGAGGTCTTTGGAGACAAATACATAAATATTTTGAATAGCAAATTGTAAGATGGCTGCTAGCAACATAATTATATAGAGAACAATAATTTTATAGGTAAGAAATAATGACCAAAAAAAGATTGAAGGGAAGTGATAGTTATTAGCCATAAACAAAAGAGAGAAGGTAGCCTTCATCAATGGAAAATGGCAAGAAATAATGTAGAAAAGTAACTGGGGTGTGAATGCCTAAAAGGTCAGTAAACATATCTTATTCATTTTTATATTTTTTATACTGAGATTGTTTATACTTAATACTACACAGCATGACTAGTACTTAATAAAATAAGATGTTGAAGTAAATATGGGGAGAAAAGAATTAACAAAATAGCAATATATATATCACAAAATTATAAAGGATCCTTGAAAAGACTACCAATTGTCCCTGAATTTTTTGAAAGTAAATGACCTGATTTCTTTCAGTCTCCTTCCTGCCTCATTCTTTTATTGTGCTTGGAAATCAGTCTTGTTCACAGTGCCACAACCTACCCCCTACCCTTTTATTTTGAACTAATCAGATTTTTCTGCCTCCTCTCAGGAGGCAGTCCTGTATATTTGATCACTAGACCTAGGTCCCCCACTGATAGATCCTGTGTGAGAGACACAAGAGACATTATATGCTAAGTTATTTAAGTTATCTCAGAGAAAGACTGAATTAATTTACATCTCAGAGGAAATTTGAAGCTGGAGTCTCCTATCCTGAGGTCCCTCTACTTCCTGCAGAAAAGTTAATTTAGGGCATTTTCCAATACCCTGGCGTGATGAGCAAGTGTTCCTGTGAATGGATCCAGATAAAAGCATGATGCAAATCAGTCCTCTGAGAGAGTTAGCCAAATGAGGCTCCAGAGTTCTCAAACTTCCTGGAACATTTGCTTATGAAGGCTTAAAAATGTGTATCTTAAAATGGTACTTAGAAAAATCAAATTTATGTTTTATTATTCATATGACATTAATACATTCAGGAAGTAAATCTAGCACAATTAGGATTTTACTACATATTTATTTCAATGCAATCTTTTAGATAAAGAAAAATGGAGAGAAAGCAGTCATGCTTCAGGTATCTGCAAAAATCAAGTTAGCATCATTTTGGTAAATAAATATCTTCACATCATGCAATACATGAGGGTGATTAGCGCATCAACTGGTTATTTGTTAAATTCTGAAAATGAATTCTTCTGAAACTGAAAAAGAAGCAATCCATAGTTTGGCAATGTGAAATATTCCCTTTTCTCTGCAATAAACTACTTTAGATGACTGTATATATCATGGCAAATTTTGCCTTTTCTCTTTAAGATTTTTAAAACAATGATTATGTTGAGAGTAAAGCAGAAATTTTTGCCTTAAAAAAATTTCCATGTGGTTTTAACACTGATTCCTGAAACCATATGTTCTTTATCAACAAACAGGATATATAGCTTAGATGTTTCACAGTAGTGTTTCACAGACATAGTTATATTGAACACTGAGCAAGACTTCCGTCACATCTGGCAAACAGAAGTCAAACTGAACTGAACTGGTGATGTGCATATTTCTCTAAATTTTTCTCACGTTGAAAAAGAGTTGAATATAATATATCTTAGAAAAGATGCAAGTATTTTCTTTTTAGGAAAAGTTTTAAATACTAATGTGGTTCATGTTTTTTTTTATGATTATTGTGACCTTCGCCTTGTTTCATTCTGCAAAGTATTGTGTGAATTTTCAATTAGCTACTTCAAACTGTATTTTAAAAAAGGTTCTCTTAGCGGTTAATTTTGAAAATATTTTTTTCCACATTTTCCTCTGCCAACTGGCTAAACTAATGAATTGCAAGTTATTCCTGTGGCTCTTCATGCTTTCTTCCACTTTATTTTTTTTGACACATTTCATTTTTAAGGAATAAAAAGTGCAGTTTCGCAACCTCTACGGACGCTGCCCTACCCGATGTGAGAATGTCTGAAGAATTCTGAGATCAGAGACTGTGATTAATAAGAGCCTATCACAAACCAAGATGATTTAGAATCTCTAGTAGCTCAGGAAATGGACAGAACCACTCTGCGCTTAAAGATATTCCAAAGCAAACTAAAGTATTTCCAGGCTTTCCCTAAGAAGCAGCTTTTTCATTCATCAATTTTAAAAAAAGTGTGCATAAATAGTTTACTGTGCTCATGTGATTGTCTCTTCAGTCTCTATGAGACAGTTTTAAAACAATTATCAGTGATATCATTATGTAAATCATTTAACAAATGAAACAATAAAATGTTTACCATGTTTGCCCATTATATAAACAAAATCTTTAAAAACCTGGTATCAATTAGTAGTAATAAGAGTATGAAGACAGGAGTATTATAATAAGTTGTTTGAAATGTAAATTTGTATCATTTTTATTGTAATTTGGCTGCCATTATTTCAAAATATATATATAGCAAACGACTTAGAAATATTGATTTTTAAGAATTCATCCTATAACAGGATGTAGAGATCTTACCCAAGGGTCATTATTCCATTATTGCAAGTAATAGTAAGAAATCTGAACAACCTAAAGTTCCATCAAAAGAGGAAGTATTAAACATATATTTGTATAATGGAATATGTGTATTTCCTAACTTGAAAATATGCCCAAGACATTAAAAAAATTTGTTTTTGCACTTCAAAAAAATGCGAGCTTCAGACCACTATTTCAAGATGACAGCAACTTCAGAAATCTGTATATATTTTTTGCTATAGGTAGATACAGAAATATAGTTATGCCACCATGACCATAAATAAGTCTGGAAAAAATCCCCAAATTAGATAAATATATACAATTTTGAATCTACAACACATTAGATTGCTGATTTGTTTTATAAAATCTAAACCAAAAAGCCTACATCGTTTGCAGACAAGAACCTAATTGTTTAATGGAGGTTATTAGCAAATTCTAAATTATGAGCAAATCCACAATATAGATTGTAAATACTCCACCAAAATGAAAAAGGAAACATCGTATTTCCAAGAACAGATCTTGGCAGAGCTGAGAAATCTTCATCAGGAGGATAGCTCATGATTGAAGACAGACATGGCCAATGACTATTTTTACTCCAAAACTTCTCTGCATAGTAACTGCATACAGGTGCCATGCCCTCCATCCTACAACTCTCTTCCTTTAAAACTCAATTATCTGGCTTAGTGCCTGACAGCAAGTAAGCTCACAGTACATACGTTCTGAACTGATGATCAAACTCCCAACGTTTAGCACTTGGTGGATTGGTAAGGTGTAGGAAATCAAGCAACGAACAAAGATGTATGCAAGAGATAACTGTTGTCCACCATGATGATGTGAAATTAAATTTTAAAAATCCTCAAATTTCTCACACCAACAAAATAGTAATCATTACCACTTCTGAAAGGTGATGTGTTAAGAAAGCCTAGAGAAAAGTCTGAATTACATAAGGTGATGTCTTAGGTAACATGCTCCTTAGAACCTTTAATTTTCTTTCTTCCTTATCTCTTACAAAAATTATCTCATTTGCTCTAGTTTTTAGTTCACTGTTAACTCACCACCAATGAACCATGTTTACTTCCAACCAGCTCCCTTAGTGGTTGAACTTGTCAGAAAAATACATACTGGCCAACACACAGCAGCTTTTTATAAGGGAGTCAGAACTGAAATGATGGTTATCAGGGTGAGCCAAGTTTCACCAATGCAATGAAGCCATACATCAAGAGCACAGCCCAACTGGATTTTCATCTGGGAAATAACAACAGCAAATAGACCAAGAAATCAGGACGTATACAAGGATTGGTGGTTTCCTCAAAGGCAATGATTGAGATTTTAAGAGGCACAGATGCAAAGCCAGGAGTTGTAAATAACAGTGGCAGACAGTAATTAAAACACTGTCGTTCTGGATTCAAGATGGTGGCGGGAGAGATGAGACAGAGAACTCCTCCCAAAACCACAGATAGTGTGAAAATATAGTTAACACAACTAACCCTTAAACAGCAACAGGAAAGAAGGCTGCACCAGACTGCATACAGACCTCACGAACAGAGCAGACCTCACAAAACAGGGAAACGAAATGAAAGCCTTGATCCGGCAAGACTAGAGCCCTTCCCCCACCCCAGCACACGGGCAGGAAGAAAAGAAATGGAGCAGGGGAGAGGGTGGAAGCCTGGGACAGCTGAACACCTAGCCCTGGAAATCTGCTTTGAGAGTAGAAACCTACTTTGTGTGGTGCTCTGGAGGATGGGGAGCTGGGACAGGTGGAGTGCTTGAGAGACAGATTCCAGCCATTTGTGGGGGACGGGATCCACACCCGGCTGCTCTGAGACAAGGGAAAGGCAGGCTCTCTGAGAGGCTTCCTAGCAGCAAGAGGGCTGCTGAAGGGATGGGGTTTGCATGGAGCTTGCTGTGCGGGAGAAGGGATAGGGAGCAAGGCTGTCTGGGCGTGTTCTGCACAGCAGATTGGGAACTTTGGGAAGTTTCAGGCACTCCATCCCCCTGGCTGGCTACTCAGCTCTGAGGTCCCCCACTGTGATACGCAGCCTGCCAAGCCTTCCTCCCAGCTGACAGCACTGGCTTTCAAACAAGCAGTCACTGCTCTGGCATCAGGCCAGCCAGAGGGAGGCCTCACCTACAACAGATATAGACGCCAAGCACAGAGGCTTACACCTGTGTGCTCAGCCCACTGGCTGTGATACTGGAGACAGGTAGGGCAGACGGGAGTCAGGAACCAGATCTTTCCTTCTCCCGGGCACTAGCTCTGTTCCCTTACAACCCTAACCTCACTCTAGGGGATGAGCAGCTCCAGAGACTGGAGCTTCTGGGCAATAGAGGGCACCACACAGAAATATGAAACATCAAAAGAACATGGTACAGACCAAAATCTCACAAACCCCAGAAAAAGGGTCAAATGAAACTGAACTCACCAATCGTCCTAAAAGAGAGTTCAAAATAAAAATCATAAACATTCTTATGGAGGTACAGAAAAATATTTAAGAACTCAGGAAAAATTTAAGACAGAGATTCAATCATTAAGAAATTCCATATCTGAAAAGAAACATACAATGGAGGCATTTAAAAGCAGATTACATGTAGTAGAAGAGACGGTAAATGGAACAGAAATTAGAGAAGAGGACTACAAAGAAGCTGAGGCACAGAGAGGAAAAAGAATCTCTAAGAATGAAAGAATATTGAGAGAATTGTATGACCAATCCAAACAGAACAATATTCGCATTATAGGGGTACCAGAAGGAGAAGAGAGAGACAAAGGGATAGAAAGTGTCATTGAGGAGGTAATTGCTAAAAACTTCCCCAATCTGGGGAAGGAGATAGTTTCTCAAGCCATCAGATGCACAGATCTCCCAACACAAGGGACCCAAGGAAGACAACATCAAGAAATATAATCATTAAAATGACAAAGATCAGGGATACAGACAGACTTTTAAAATCAGCAAGAGAGAGAAAAAAGATCACATACAAAGCAAAACCCATCAGGCTATCATCAGACTTCTCAACAGAAACCTTACAGGCCAGAAGGAAGAGGCATGATATGTTTATGGCAATGAAGCATAAGGGCCTTGAACCAAGAACACTCTACCCAACAAGGTTATCATTTACATTTGAAGGAGGGATTAAACAATTTTCAGATAAGCAAAAGCTGAGAGAATTTACCTCCCACAACCCACCTCTACAGTGCATTCTGGAGGGACTCCTATAGATGGAAGTATTCCTAAGGCTAAATAGGTGTCACCTAAGCGACAGACAAAGAGTACAGAATATGATTCATAACATACCTGGAATGGAGGAGGAAGAAAGAGGAGGAAAAAAAGAGAATCTTAGGTTGTGTATGTAATAGCATATGAAGTGAGTTAAATTAGACTTCTAGATAGTAAGGGAATTGCCTTTGAATATTTGGTAACCAAAAGGTAACCACATATCTAAAGCCTGCGATGGCAATAAGTACATACCTATCAATAATCACCCTAAATGTAAATGGTCTGAATATACCAATCAAAAGACGTAGCATCACTGAATTAAAAAAAACAGGGCCCATCAATATGCTACCTACAAGAGACTCACTTCACACCAAAAGACATACACAGACTGAAAGTAAAGGGATGGAAAAAGATATTTCATGCAACTAATAGGGAGAAAAAAGCAGGAGTTGCAGTACTTGTATTAGACAAAATAGACTTCAAAACAACGAAAGTCACAAGAGACAAAGAAGGACATTACATAATGATAAAGGGGTCAGCCCAACAAGAGGATATAACTATTATAAACATCTATGCCCCCAACACAGGATCACCCACATATGTGAAACAAATACTAACAGAATTAAAGGGGGAAACAGAATGCAATGCATTCATTTTGGGAGACATCACCACACCACTCACTCCAAAGGACAGATCAACCAGACAGAAAATGAGTAAAGAGGCAGCGGCACTCAACAACATGTTAGAACAGACGGACCTAACAGACATCTACAGAACACTCCATCCTAAAGAAACAGGATACACATTCTTCTCAAGTGCACATGGAATATTTTCAAGAATAGATCATAAGAATAGATCATATACTAGGCCACAAAAAGAGCCTCAGTAAATCCAAAAAAATTGAAATTGTACCAACCAGCTTCTCAGATCACAAAGGTATGAAACTAGAAATAAATTACTCAAAGAAAATAAAAAAGCCCACAAACATATGGAGTCTTAATAACATGCTCCTAAATAATCAATGGATCAGTGACCAAGTCAAAACACAGAGCAAGCATTACATGGAGAAAAATGACAACAATAATTCAACACCACAAAATCTGTGGGACACAGCGAAGGCTGTGCTAAGAGGGAAATCTACTGCAATACAGGCCTACCTCAGGAAAGAAGAACAATCCCAAATGAAAAGTTTAATTTCACAATTAATGAAACTAGAAAAGGAAGAACAAATGAGTCCCATAGTCAGTTAAAGGAAGGACATAATAAAGATTAAAGCAGAAATAAATAAAATTGAGAACAATAAAACAATAGAAATAATCAATGAAAGCAGAAGCTGGTTCTTTGAGAAAATAAACAAAATAGATAAACCCCTAGCGAGACATACCAAGAAAAAAAGAGAGTCTACACACATAAACAGAATCAGAAATGAGAATGGAAAAATCACTATGAACACCACAGAAATACAAAGAATTATGAGAGAATACGATAAAAAATTATATGGTAACAAATTGGATAACCTAGAAGAAATGGACAACTTTCTAGAAAAATACAACGTTCCAAGGCTGACCCAGGAAGAAACAGAAAATCTGAATAGACCAATTACCAGCAAAGAAATTGAATCGGTAATCAAAAAACTACCTAAGAACAAAACCCCTGGAGCAGATGGTTTCACTGCTGAATTTTATCAAACATTTAGTGAAGACCTAATACCCATCCTCCTTAAAGTTTTCCAAAAAGAAGAAGAGGAGGGAATACTCCCAAGCTCATTCTACGTGGCCAACATCACTCTAATACCAAAACAAGGTAAAGACACCACAAAAAAATAAAATTACACACGAATATCCCTGATGAACATAGATGCAAAAATACTCAACAAAGTATTAGCAAACTGAATTAAAAAATACATCAAAAAGATCATCTGTCATAATCAAGTGGGATTCATCCCAGGGATGCAAGGATGGTACAACATTCGAAAATCCATCAACATCTTCCACCACATCAACAAAATGAAGAACAAAAACCATATGGTCATCTCCATAGATGCTGAAAAAGCATTCGACAAATTTCAACATCCATTCATGATGAAAACTCTCAACAAAATGGGTATAGAGGGCAAGTACCTCAACATAATAAAGGCCATATATGACAAACCCACAGACAACATTATACTTAACGGTGAGAAGCTAAAAGCTTTTCCTTTAAGATCAGAAAGACAAGGATGTCCACTCTTCCCACTTTTATTCACCATAGTTCTAGAGGTCCTAGCCATGGCAATGAGACAACACAAAGAAATAAAAGGCATCCAGATTGGTAAGGAAGAAGTCAAACTGTCCCTGTTTGCAGATGACGTGGTATTGTACATAAAAATCCCTAAAGAATCCACTCCAAAACTACTAGGTCTAATATCTTAATTCAGTAAAGTTGTGGGATAAAAATTAATACACAGAAATCTGTTGCATTTGTATACACGAATGGTGAACTAGCAGAAAGAGAAATCAGGAAAACAACTCCATTCACAATTGCATCCAAAAGAATAAAATACCTAGGAATAAACCTAACCAAGGAAGTGAAAGACTTACACTGTGAAAACTACAAGACATTCATGAGAGAAACTAAAGAAGAAACCAAGGAAACCATGGAAACCCATCCGTGCTCATGGATAGGAAGAATGAATATTGTCAAAATGGCCATCCTACCTAAAGAAATCTACAGATTCAATACAATCCCTATTAAAATACCTATAGCAATTGTCAATGAACTAGAGAAAATCATCCTAAAATTCATATGGAACCACAAAAGACCTGAATAGCCAAATCAATCCTGCAAAGAAAGAATAAACTGGGGGGAATTATGCCCCCTGACTTCAAACTCTACTACAAAGCCATAGTGATCAAGACAGTTTGGTACTGGCACAAGAACAGAAGCATAGACCAATGGAACAGAACAGAGAGCCCAGATATAAACCCAAGCATATATGGTCAATTAGTATATGATAAAGGAGCCATGGATATACAATGGGGAAATGACAGCCTCTTGAACAAGTGGTGCTGGCAAAACTGGATAGCTACATGCAAGCGAATGAAAGTGGATTATTGTCTAACCCCATACACAAAAGTAAACTCAAAATGGATTAAAGCAATGAATGTAAGTCATGAAACCATAGAACTCTTAGAAAAAAACATAAGCAAAAATCTCTTGGACATAAATTTGATCAACTTCTTCATGAACATATCTCCCCAGGCAAGGGAAACAAAAGCAAAAATGAACAAGTGGGACTATATCAAACTAAAAAGCTTCTGTACAGCAAAGGACACCACCAATAAAACAAAAAGGCATCCTGCAGTATGAGAGAATATATTCATAAATGACATATCAAATAAGGGGTTGACATCCACATTATATAAAGAGCTCACACACCTCAACAAACAAAAAGCAAATAAGCCAATTAAAAAATGGGCAGAGGAGCTGAACAGAAACTTCTCCAAAGAAGAAATTCAGATGACCAACAGACACATGAAAAGATGCTCCACATCGCTAATCATCAGAGAAATGCAAATTAAAACCATAATGAGAATATCACCTCACACCAGTTAGGATGGCCGCCATCCAAAAGACAAACAACAACAAATGTTGGTGAGGAGGTGGAGAAAAGTGAACCCTCCTACACCTCTGGTGGGAATGTAAATTAGTTCAACCATTGTGGAAAGCAGTATGGAGGTTCCTCAAAAAACTCAAAATAGAAATACCATTTGACCCAGGAATTCCACTCCTAGGAATTTACCCTAAGAATGCAGGAGCCCTGTTTGAAAAAGACATACGCACCCCTATGTTTATCGCAGCACTATTTACAATAGCCAAGAAATGGGGCAACCTAAGTGTCCATCAGTAGATGAATGGATAAAGGAGATGTGGTACATATACACAATGGAATATTATTCAGCCATAAGAAGAAAACAAATCCAAACATTTGCAACAACATGGATGGATCTACAGGGTATTAAGCTCAATGAAATAACTCAGGTGGAAAAAGACAAGTATCAAATGATGTCATTCATATGTGGAGTGTAAGAACAAAGAAAAAAACTGAAGGAACAAAACAGCGGCAGACTCACAGAACCCAAGAATGGACTGACAGTTATCAAAGGGAAATGGATCATCTAAGATCAGGAACAAGACAGGGATGCCCACTCTCCCCACTGTTATTCAACACAGTACTGGAGGTCCTAGCCACGGCAATCAGACAAAACAAAGACATATAAGGCATCCAGATTGGTAATGAAGAAGTCAAATTGTCACTATTTGCAGATGACATGATATTGTACATAAAAAAACCCTGAAGACTCCACTCCAAAACTACTAGAACTAATATCTGAATTCAGCAAAGTTGCAGGATACAAAATTAACACACAGAAATCTGTTGCTTTCCTATACACTAATGATGAACTAACAGAAAGAGAAATCAGAAAAACAATTCCATTCACAATTGCATCAAAAAGAATAAAATACCTAGGAATAAACCTAATGAAAGAAGTGAAAGACCTGTACTCTGAAAACTACAAGACACTCCTAAGAGAAATTAAAGAGGACACTAGCAAATGGAAATGCATCCCATGCTCTTGGCTAGGAAGAATAAATATTGTCAAAATGGCTATACTACCTAAAGCAATCTACAGATTCAATGCAATCCCTATCAAACTACCAACAGCTTTCTTCAATAAACTGGAACAAATAACTCTAAAATTCATATGGAACCACAAAAGACCCCGAATAGCCAAAGCAACCCTGAGAAGGAGGAATAAAACAGGGAATTACGCTCCCTGACTTCAAGCTCTATTACAAAGCCACAGTAATCAAGACAATTTGGTATTGGCATAAAAACAGACCCACAGACCAGTTGAATAGAATAGAAAATCCAAACATCAACCCAAACATATACAGTCAATTAATATTTGGTAAGGGAGCCTTGGATATACATTGGGGAGATGACGGCCTCTTCAGCAGCTGGTGTTGGAAAAACTGGACAGCTACATGTAAGAGAATGAAACTGGACTACTGTCTAGCCCCATACACAAAGGTAAAGTTAAGGTGGATCAAACACCTGAATGTAAGTCACAAAACCATAAAACTCTTAGAAAAAAACATAGGCAGAAATCTCTTGAACATAAACATGAGTGACTTCTTCATGAACATATCTCCCCGGGCAAGGGAAACAAAAGCAAAAATGAACAAGTGGGACTATATCTAGCTGAAAAGCTTCTGTACAGCAAAGGACACCATCAGTAGAACAACAAGAGATCCTACAGTAAGGGAGAATATATTCATAAATGACGTATCCGATAAGGGGTTGACATCCAAAATATATAAAGAACTCACGCACCTCAACAAACAAAAAGCAAATAGTCCAATTAAGAAATGGGCAGAGGACATGAATAGACACTTCTCCAAGGAAGAAATTCAGATGGCCAACAGGCACATGAAAAGATGTTCCACGTCACTAATCATCAGAGAAATGCAGATTAAAACCACTATGAGATACCACCTCACACCAGTGAGGATGGCCAACATCCAAAATACAAACAACAACAAATGTTGGCGAGGATGTGGAGAAAAGGGAACCCTCCTACACTGCTGGTGGGACTGCAAATTAGTTCAACCATTGTGGAAAGCAGTATGGAGGTTCCTCAAAAAACTCAAAATTGAAATACCATTTCACCCAGGAATTCCACTCCTAGCAATTTACCCTAAGAATGCAGCATCCCAGTTTGAAAAAGACAGATGCACCCCTATGTTTATCGCAGCACTATTTACAATAGCCAGGAAATGGAAGCAACCTAAGTGTCCATCAGTAGATGAATGGATAAAGAAGAGGTGGTAAATATACACAATGGAATATTATTCAGCCATAAGAAGAAAACAAATCCGAACATTTGCAACAACATGGATGGAGCTAGAGGGTATTATGCTCAGTAAAATAAACCAAGCCAAAAAGGACAAGTACCAAATGATTTCACTCATATGTGGAGTATAAGAACAAAGAAAAAAACTGAAGGAACAAAACAGCAGCAGACTCACAGAACCCAAGAACGGACTAATAGTTACCAAAGGGAAAGGGACTGGGGAAAATGGGCGGGAAGGGAGGGATAAGAGGGAAAAAGGGGCATTACGATTAGCAGATGTAATGTTGGGGGGGCACGGGGAGGGCTGTACAACTCAGAGAAGACAAGTAGTGACTCTATAGCATCTCACTATGCTGATGGACAGTGACTGTAATGGGGTTGGTGGGGGGGACCTGATGAAGGGGGTAGTGTAATCACCATAATATTGCACATTTAATTGTAGATTAATGATATCAAAATAAACTAAAAAAAAAGGGAAAGGGACAGGGGAAGATGGCTGGGAAGGGAGGGATAAGGGGGAAAAAGGGGTATTACGATTAGCACACATAATGTAGCACGGGGTGGGACATACGGGGAAGGCAGTATAACACAGAGAAGACAAGTAGTGATTCTATAGCATCTTACTACACTCATGGACAGTGACTGGAATGGTGTATGTGGTGGGGACTTGATAATAGGGGGAGTCTAGTAACCATAATGTTGTTCATGTAATTGTACATTAATAATAGCAAAAACAAAAACAAAAACAAAATACTCAGAAGCAACGAAGCAATCTTGTGTGACACAAAGACTCTCAAGTGAGCCCCTGATTCCCACCTCCTCCTGGCATTCACACCTTGGTGGGTCCCACTTCCCTTGAGGACAATGCAATCTGTAATGTTTGTAAGCAATGAATAGAACACAGGCGATAAATGCCACTCCTGATGTAGTATAATGCATCACAGAGGACTTGTCTTTCTGGCGGACTGTCCAGAGACTGTGCTTTCTGGTTTGATGAAGGAAGTGGCCATGTTGTGGAAGTCCATGCGGCAAGAAGCTGTAGTAGACCTCTAGGAGCTGAAGGCAACCTCCAGCCAATGGACAGCAAGATGCCAGGGCCCTCAGGTGTGCAAAACCAAGGAAGTCAATTCTCTCAACCGTCTAAGTGACCTTGAAAATTGATTCTTCTCCAGTCAGATCTCCAGATGAGACTGCAGACCAGAGGACACCTTCACTATAGCCTTGCGAAACCCTAAGCAGAGTATCCAGTTAAGTTGTGCCTGGACTCCTGACCCACCAAAATTGTAAGATAATAAATAAGTATGATTGGTAACTCAAAAAAACAAAAACAAAACACTGTCTTTCTAAATTTGCAACATGGACAGCACACATGCACATAAAAAACACCTATCAGGAAGAGTAGCTTTGTTTTAAGAGGACAATTTGGATATGTTTTTAATAGTCAATGATACTCAAACTGAAATAATTTTTGCTACTATTAGGACATAAAAGATGTGTTGCCAATCACTTTATCACCTCCTGCATCATATTTACAAACATGAATTTCAGCATTTTCTTAAACAATGAAGTAGAAATCGTCGTCTTTTTGTCAGTAAGTTCAGGAGGAGCCCTTGGATAAAGAGTAGGAAATACAAGAAGTGAACAAGATCCCGAACTAGAGCTCAGTCGAGATACATGTCAAAAACTGGTGACAAATCTAGAACTGTTTAGACGTTTGGGTGATAACATTCACTTTCTATCTTCAAAATGAAAACACACTAGACTACATATGTGCTCAAGTATGTGACATTTTCATATCTCACTTTCAGAACATCTGAGAATTTTTATTTTTAAAAGAAAGTAGAATTTCTCCATGGTTTTTATAAGGGTAATAGGGCTGCATAATTTACTTGAGAAAACTGATCACCAAAAAAATACTTCACTAATCTAAACGTTTAAAGCACATAAAACAAATCCAAAAATATGTCATCTTTTCCTATCAATCACACATAGTCGTCATTGTTCATTCAAAAAAGATCCAATTAATTTTCTACTCTAATGCCATTTATAAAATCGGAGAGATAATCTTTAATCCACATTTCATTAAAAACTGAATAGAATACATAATTTCAGATACTAGGCTGATAGGAGATACTTTGTCTCTTATGGAGCAATAATTATCAACCAGTGCTCTATAACACTCTGCAAATGTGCTCCAGTGAGGCCAAAATGGATTTTAATCTTCTTTCCCTACAACAGGATAAATATAGAAAAAAGACAGGCAAAGTTCATGTTACCAAAGTATTGCAATAAAACTAATCTAATCCTTTTAATGTTGGGATTCACTCTTAAGACCTATTTTTAATTGCTAAGAATAAAATACCTTAAGTTTTCTAATTCAGCCATTGCCTTCTTCAAAATCAAAGGATTAACATAGAGAACCTATACTGCCACTATATTAAGACAATATCAACAAATTACATGTGTGTGTGTGTGAATGTGTATCTCTCTCTCTCTCTCTCTCTCTCTATATATATATACACAAAAACACATGTATACACACACAAGTGTGTTTTTTTGTGTTTTAGCAAGGCTATACCTTCAACACTGCTTGGAAAACTCTCATCTGTATATCCAAGTTCTTCGTTTATAGGTTTTGCTTCCCATATAACTGCAGGACATAATTCAGCTCAATTTCGGCCATGTAGCAAGGATTCCCTTTCCTCCAGTTTCTACTAACATGTTCCTCATTTTCTTCTGAGCCTTTGCAGGCAGAGATTTTAACATTTACCTAACAGTCTATTAAAGGTAATCTAGGCTTTTACTATTATGCTCCTCAAAATTCTTCCAAGTCTCTGCCAATTGCCCAATTCCAAAGTTACTCATCTATTTTTAGGTATTTGTTAGAGCAGTACCCCACTTCCAGCTGCCAAAACCTTGTCACTACGGCAAATTGCCACAAATGTGTGTGTTAAAACAACACAATTCATTACCTTAAAGTTCTAGAGGTCAGAAGTCTTAAATGAATTGTCTGGGACTAAAATTAAGGTGTTTTGCAGGCATTACATGAATCCACCTGGATAATCCAGGATAATTTCCCCATCTTGAGATCCTTAATATATTTGCAAAGTCTCTTTTGCCACATAGAGTAACATATTTATAGAGTCTGGGCATAAAAGGTGGATATCTTTGTGGGGACAATTATTCAGCCTACCACAGAGTGCAAAACTAAGAATTACTATGGCTATAAATCACTTATCTATTTAGGACAATATGATTCTCTAGCAATGGTAACAGGCTCAGTTTTGATGGACAGTTTTAAAGGGATTGTGGGAAGAGATAATCCTATCACCAAGAGTTTTGTCATCTTTGTTCTGTCAGATAATGTTATTTCTGACCTTTTCTCATAAATGTCTATAAATGTTATCTGAGTAATGAAGTTCATTCTCATTAGTCATTTATGGCAATATTTCTAGAATTCAAGGAACTAATTCACTCATTGCTGTTGATATTATTCAAATGAAACAATTATAAAATTCTCCCTTTTAAACAACTGGCATCCTCATTTTAATGCTAACAATATATTACCAAATGAAAATCTCTGGATTATTCTTAATCACATGAGGGAAATGATTACTACAGCAGACTTCCGGTAATCATATTGCCTTGGTTGACATGATGATGGAGATTTAACATATATTAGTATTTAAACTGGGGATTCTAGAAAGGCGGTGTGAAATAAGTGTGGTATATTATAAAAAGTACAAGGAGTTGGTTTCTGTTCCTACACTTTCAACAGTCTATTCTACTTTGGAAAATAAAATCATCAATGAACATCAGTTTTTCTCAACTATAAAAGGAGGGCATGACTTAGATCAGGGGTTCCAAACTTTTCAGTATAAAAACATTTTGTAAAAGAGATACTAAATGGAATATAAGTTTTTTGCTAATGTAATTTTATAAGTTCAAATAGTTCAAATTTACTTATTACCAGTTTCCATTACTTATTACAAAGCCAGTTAGTGAAAACGTAAGAACTAGTCACAGGAGAATCTGAAATCAGAGATTACAGTTGTAGCCATATATTTTAGGAACCTGTATGTTTTAACATTCTTTTGCTTGTCATTGTCAATATATGCATCCACAAATGACACTGTCATTTTAGTTACTTTGCAATTTCAACATGTACTTAAAAACAGAGGTAGAAAAAGCTTCACATCTTTTCAGAAAAGAAACAATAGCAAAACTTAAGGGAAGATATTAATGTTCTGCAAATAACAGATTTGTGTTTTCAGTTTTAAAATAATTGATTACAAAAGTAGAGTAAACACTTTTGAAATCCCTAAAACGTCTACAAAATGAACTAGGAATATCTTTTTAATATGCAATTTCTAAAAAATATAATAAATAAGTATAATAAGTAGGTAAAGTTCAATTGGCTTAAGACAGGGATTAGAATTCATCACTTGCCAGAAATTTCCCATCAATAACCCTTGTCTTTTTGAAAACTCCCCATTACTTTAATAGATTACTTACGTAGTACACATACTTATATTATATACACAGTATATACTGTATTTCTTTTTCTACACTTTAATTTTTCTCAGGTATTTATTTGTGTCATGAATTGGACCATAAGCTTCTCAAAGTCAAGTCTTGAATTTCCTCTCTACACAGTAATGAAAATACTCTTACCTAGTAGATAGGAGGGTAAAATTTAACTACTTTTTCTCAACCTATTTATCCTCAGGTAAAAATTAAAATAAGAAATAATGAAATTAGTCATTCAGGCAAAACTTTTCTTCCCTCATTTTGTCCATCCTAAAAGTGGACATATTTTAGATGAAAATGAACCAAAAGTTGATTGGGACCTTAATGAGGGCAAAATTTGTATTCATATTAAATCTTTCCTTTCTTGTAGGAGATTAAAAAGAAAATAAAGGTTTTAATTTATTTCTAATCTATATCAATAAAATAAAGATGTATTCAGAAAAAGAAAACTGATATACATTTGGGGCATTGAAAAGTAGAATAATTCTGGATAACAATATTCATTCACTCATTCATTCCAAAGATACTGACTGTATTTATATTAAACATCAGACATAGACGTAACAAATATAAGAAGGTTATCACCTCTATCCTTGTAAACCTTACAGTTCTTCCAGACAGGTCTTCATTCTAAGAAATTTGTGAATAATAAACAATTTGGACAATTTAATTAGACTTTGAATCCATTGTATATAAATGCTACATTTTTATTCTATTCTAGTTTTTCAAAGGCAAAGGGATACTTCAGTTTTGCAAAAAGGTTGAAAAAATATCTATTAGCTACTGATTTTTTAAATAACTTTCTCCATACTTAAAGAAAAGCAAAGAATTTACAATGATAAGGCCTTTGATAGAGTACCAGGAAATACCAGTGCTAGCAGAGGTTAGTTCCAAGCCATGAACCACTAATTTAAGCTTTATTAAAATTGTACTTGTTCTGGCTTGGTTTTACTTAGATATGCTTTCCTTCCCCCCAGGCTATAGTCCATTACTTTATCACTAATATACTTTTCTGTAATTTCTTCTCTCTGAGTTCAAGAAAAATGAAACCTCAAATCAGATTAATGTTTGAAAACCAGTACATAGATCCAGTAGGTAGAAAAAATGATGCAAACTTGTTTCCTTGCAAGAACGGAGTGTGAGCAGCAGCCAGAGCACTTAGCTATTCAGTGCAAAAAGAAGGAAGTTATCCTCACTGATTACAATTTTTCAGAAGAGCTCGTAGCTTCCTCAAAGCTTAACCCATTCTAGGAACCAAGAAAAGCCATATGTCTGCCCAGAGTTTCTTAATGGCTAAACTATCAGAATTGACTCCTGTTTCCATCAGCTAAAAAAGTGGCATAAAGTATCTGAATATTTCTTCCTGATGCTTTACCATTTTCTTCAACATGGAGTTATCAAAATATAAAGCATCTTAGTGCAATTTAAGAAATGAAGTTTAGGATTTTAGGGCCCAAAACCTAATTAAATGTATCTTTTCCTTTAGACCTCACCCCTGCTTTCAAACCACCTTCTACCACAGTTATATGGTCTGTAAGGGATAAAGCATAAGAGCACAATTTAAGAGCTGAGGTTGGTGAGTTGTACTCAAATTCAAGTTCATCTGTGGTGAATATGGCAGATGAATTCAATCAAATAACTTCTATACACATGGTACAACCAACTGGAGCTTCCTGGGTTTCCTTGTAACTTTTTGACAGACTAAGTGTTTTCTTCTCATGTTTGTTGTTTTTGAATGTCTCATCATTTAAAAGGCACTTTTATCCATCTGCACACTAAGAGAAAAGGGCACCAATGACAGATCTGACAAAAGTGACATGAGACAAAATTAAGATTATGAAGGGAATGCTTAAAAAAAAAACTACTCTTTATCCAGTAACTGGAAAATAGCAGAGGGAAGAAAGAATAAAGTAAAGTATTAGAAAGAATAAAGTAAGTAAAGTATTACCAGTGTTTTTGTTTTATATTTCAGATGAAATCTTTCTTCAAACATCTACTTTTTTGTGACAAGTGATTATAGTCATCTGTCACTATCACATATCAACATTAAGTTTATCAAAAGAGAGAATAAACTGATACTAAGTGAATGGATGACTGCAGATATGCGTGCCTTGGGTTCTAAATACCCTTCTTTCCATTGGGTCTGGTGGGACTGTCTGGGCCCCTCCCTTTCAGCTTTGTCTGGAGCCCAGTGAGAGTAAATCCCACTAAAGTTCCTTTGCTGTCAAGGCAGCTGAATGTGTTCCTCGTATCCTACCACTGACACCCAAAAGGAGATTCCCTTTTATTTGATGTACCACAGAAACCTTTCTTGAGACTTATTCTCCTTTTTGTTTTTCAAAGATACAGCTGACAAATGCCTTTTCATTTGTTTACAACAATTCTAGTTTTGGACACACCTTTTTATAAATGGAATGGCCTTCACGATTTTCAGTATAATCTCAATAATCCTTCCCACTCCATTCCTGATGCATATCTTCTCGATGACTTCTTACCTAAATACGAGTTACAGAGAGCAGCGCCACTGATCTCAGCTGCAATGAATACAACTCCCGGAAGGCTTCCCACCTCACATGCATTCACATCACTCTATCTTAGACATCATGACTTTATGTGTTTTTTTAATAGGCAAGCCAACATCTGAATCCTCCTTATGTGTTGGCTGCCTTCAGATACGAGTTCCAAGAAGACAGGAAACAATCTATTACACTGAAAGTTTCTTAGAACAATTCTCACATCAAAAATTTTCAGAATAGTCCTGCTATTCTCGTATGCATGCTAATTGTTCTTGGCTTTTAAATTCACATTTTCCACAAGAATTTTCAGTGCCCTAAGCCAATACAGAACACACATTTTAAGTACATAGTTTAATGGGTTTTTAACCTGAGTATACGCTTGTGAAATACTGGACCATTCCTCGTCCAGAAGGTTCCGACAGGCCTCTTTCATGTTATGCCATTTGACTATTAAGAGTGTTTTCAAAATATCCTGGCAGGAACCTTTTTATTTTCATATAGAAAAATGTTATACCAAAGCTAACCATATTTATATGGTGTTAGTTCAAAATGTAGTCAGGCAATAAGTTGATTTTGCCCTAATAAGTGTGCTTTTTCATATATGGAAAATGCTAAATGTTCAGAGAAAGAATTACATTAGATCTGGAGAGAAACATTTAAAAAAAAACTTACTCTTTCTGTAAGTAATTGCTATCATAAATATTTAGGTTTGTTTTTATACATATTTCTTTAATAACTACATAATACAAATTATGTCCTTTGGAAGTAAGGTACAAAATGGCAATAATAATTATAATGATGAAAAAATAGCAGTTAACTCTTACCTTAATAGTCACAATATACTAGGCGTTATTTGAGCATTTCATATATATAAACTATTTTAATCTTCACAATAGTAAGTGGAAGGTACTCTAATATTCCTATTTTGAGGATGAGGGGTTAAATAATTTATCCAGTGCTAAGAATACTAAGTGGCAAAGTCAGGATTTGACTCAGGTAGCTCAGGGCAAGAATTCTTTTCTGTTACTCATTAAACTGCACTATCAACCTGAGATTCAGAAGAATAGCAGGGATAGATTATTCAACAAAGAAGAAACTAACTACAACAAATGGATTCTCTCACCACCTCTGAATCTCGGGCAAATCTTCTGTACCACAGGGTAAATTCAAATTCCATAATCTAACCTCTCTTGCAGTCTAAATATCATATGGCATTTGTCATCATAATTTCACCTGTATTGTCAGAGGGACAAAAATGACACTTAAACAACTTGTGTAAATGCAAAAAACTAAATAACCAAGTAAGAAAATTTATAGTGTTAGAATCATTTATAGCTCTCTTTTCTCAGTTATAGAAACACAGCATGGCCATATCTAAAGAACTTCCTGGGGGCTAAAGCAAGATCATTTTACTTTTCTAGCTCTATTTGAAATCTGGAAAAGCATAGATATAGAGTTAGAAAGTTGAAATTTTTAGAAAGTAATGGACTTCTAAATGCCTTCTGTCAATGTCTCCCCAAAATTTCAACTCTCGGTCTTGATCTACAGGCTAAGCTTTTAAAATAAATGCTTCTATGTTATATGCATCTGTACATATTTTCTCTTTCCCTTCATTAGGGATTGCTTTATTCTAGAAATTGTCATGAGGAATCTTAGTAGCTGAATTGAAAAAGTGTATTTTTTTCTCTGATGTGAAGCTTTTTTGTTGCCTCTCCTGTATCAAGGGAAAAGTCTTTATTGCTTTACAGATCAACAGTAAAACACAAATGCCGAGTAGAGCAGATTGATGATTAAATGGAGAAAAATGGTGAAAGGAAAGATGCCAGCAGAGACTGAATATGGCCATTCATTTTTACCCCAAATGAGTCAACTACTGGTCATGAATGTGGGTCTAATACTAATTCTGGTAGCAAACTACTCGGAGCACCAGCCCTGCACGGAGATCCACGTCTGCGTGCGGACAGCTTTCCCTCGTTTCTCTCACTAGAATACAGCAAGTAGCTCTCTCTCCCTTCTTGGCATCATCAACTAACTCTCAAGGGTGACAGACACAGTGAATGCGGGTGACTTCTCCCACTCTGAATTCCAAATACTCATTCAAAGATGAAGATGTTTTTTCTCAAGCAACCGCACTATATTATACAATGTTAGCATGCACTGGCCATTAGCCATCACATATTTAATTTCTTGGTTATCAGTTGGATTTAAAAATTATTATAAGTTAAAAAAAAACAAAAAAGTAAAGGATCCTTGCTTAAACTGCATCACTATGAAGCTGTGGACCAGTCACCATATCTGTACTCTTTATATGGATAGACTAGCTCAGTTCTTTTTATGTTCGATGGTCTGCCACACAAAGTAACAGAGGATTTTAAAAGAGTAATTTGCTATTTTGAGCTGCTATTGCTGAGTTTTTCCTAATACGTTGGTAGATCAGCAGCACAAGATCTTTCAGGCACTAAATGGCAGAAATAAGCCCTTCTAAGGTTTGCTCAATCCTTCCTATTCTCACAACAAAGTTCCTTCAGTCAAGTACTAGAGGATGGAGAGCAGTACCCCATTACATGTTAAAGACACCCAAGGGAGTCAGCAAACTTGGCTGGCAGTTTAACTGGGCCCTAGTACAAATAGTCTGTAATAGAAGTACCACATTTAATTAGCCCTGAAGTAGGGAACAAAGCTCTTTCATTTTAGAAAGCAGGCAAATGGAATTTGAAAAAAAAAAAAAGCAGACCTCTTACCTTTCGTAGCAATTCGTACACACTGAGTTTTAGTTTCCTGGTGGAGTAAAAACGAAAGAAAATTGTCAGTATATAGACAATGTTTCTTTTTTTATAAACTATATTATGAAGATCAATCTGGGCTTATAAAATAGGTTTATGAGGAACAGAATTGGAGTACTAAGGAAACTTTACATTTTTCGTTAAGTATACTCAGAGAGATTTTTTTTTACTAAAATACAAACCTTAAAATTTTTTCATTATTTTCTAAAAATACACCTGTTTTCACCTTGTAATGAAACAAGCTATCTGTCTGGGACGAGTAGTATATAGTGTTCTATTGGCGTTTATTGTATTTTTTGGAATGATCAGAAAGACAAATGTTTATGCAAAGCTAATCCAAATCAGACCCAAACACAAACTTCATTTTCAGTTCTTAGCTGTAGAGTCAGACCAAAGCTGAATATTACATATTCTCACTTGGATCCTAGCATGACTAGAGAGCTAAATGACAGTAGTTAAAAAGATTATCACAAAATCGTATCACAGTTATAGTATAATTTATCTTTTTTCCTTTTTAATTTATCTTTCAGGAGTTAAATATTTCTCAGTATGATTTTCTGCCTCTTGCTAGAGAGATGGGGTTGAGGAAGTAGAACTAAAATTGGAAAAGGACAAAAAATATTTCAGACTTTTCTTTTTAAGTGTTGTTGGGTGGTTCCAGGAGTAACTCACTTCTGGCCCACCACACCTTACTCCCCCAGGACTTAGTTCATTCAGTTTGTTTTTTTGAATATACAAGAAGTTAGAAAGGATGTTGATGCCAGTAAACAAACAAACAAAAAAGCTATTTGTTTTCAAGATGTCTAAATAACTCCATCCTGAGTAGTTCTACATATTGATAAACCAAGAGTTTATACTTTTCTCTTAAGTATTTATTATTTTTAAATTAAACAAAATAAAGCACTGGGGGGAAAGTTAGTAATTAAAAAAGAATGGTTGCATTTCTATTATTTAACTGTGACCTGAGGCCTTTTAGTAAGCTCCAAGATATTGTTTCACATTCCCATAAGGGCCCAAAGTAATTTTGATTTTCTAAAAGCAATCTCTTAACTCTATCCAGTTTAGCAGCCTCTGCAGGTAGAAGCCACGTCAATTTTGAAACTATTTGCCAAAATGACTGTGAAATATATTGTTGCTACTCTGTACTTAGATTAAACCACATGTAGAAGAGAAAATTCGTAACAAGGCTTTTAAAGACTGACAGAGAATATCCTTTATTAGTAATAGACTTTCATTAACCCTCCTCTCATACACAGATCAAGTAACAAAAGTTAATTTGAAATCTCTTGCCTCTCTAAAAATGAATACCCAACACAGAACTATGTTTCCTACCACTATGCTACTTTACATCCAGAATGGAATAATAACTCCATAATCTTCTCTTTTCTGAGCATCCCTGTCACACCATGGGTACAAAATGATGTGTAGGTGGGAAGTGGGCTGTCGACTTGCCTCTAAAGACTCCCACTTATGTAGAATAAACTAGATGAGAAGAACATTGCCAACTATGAGCAGCCTCTGACTTTGGAGTACATCTAAGAAGATTCTGGGGCACTTTGCTTTTCTACTTCAAGCTAACCTTACAGGTAAGCAGAAAAATAGAGCTTTCCTTCAGAAGTAGCTGGTCATACGAAACGCAAATGAATGGTTACGTCCTCCAATTAAACTATTCCAGGATGAAATATGACTGTTGTAATTGGATATTACATATTTCATAGCATCTCCCAGGTATCCACCTCAGGGACTCCATTACCTAAACCTAGCAATTTCCTAAACAACTACAAGTACACAAAAATGTCATTCTTTGAGTGCATTTTAAATTGTGGGAGTTTTCTATCCTCCACATTACTCTCAGCAAAATTAATAAATAAAGTAAGTTTTAGGGAAGAAAATATTTCAAAGAAAACAGCATGAGGCATGAAAAGCCAGGTTATTTCCCTACATATGGAACCACTGGTGGCTTCTAACGTCCTGCTGTGTTTTCCTCTTCAATATTCATTTGAGATCAGCAGCAGTGTTCAGAAACAACTGTGTCCAAAATGGGAAAAGGAGGGGCCGCCAAGGAAACAGAAAACACACTTCTCTAATGGCACGGCATCCAGCCATCTCCAGGCAGCCCTCTGCTTTGGTTCTGTCAGATATACCACAGGCACCCCATTACTTTGTAATCAGAGGATTGTTACTTGTTATTTACTATTTGGCTTGTAGCCCCTGAGAAGTTTCTAAGGATTTATTTAGCCTGCTGTGGAACACACATTCTGTTTATCCTGCAGTAAATTTAATCTTCTGAAGTCTGCCACTACTGAGTAAAGAGGACAGAACAATGCCCTGTACTTACTGAGGCCGGAGGCCCTGTAGCAGCATACCCACCTTTTCAAATCATTTTGCTCACCATTGCCTTTGTGGGCTTTCTGAAGAAAGCTCAAGTAGAAGCAGTTACTAGGAAACCAGAATCTGGAGCAATGTAACTGGCATGGAGCCTCACCCTACAGTAGGCCCAAAGCCGTGCACACTGTCGGGAACAGAAACAACACCCCCTACACACCGATTTTTATTCCTGACAAGTGCTGTTGAGTATTTATAAAATTCAACTGCAGCTTTTCCTCAGGGCAGCGAAAAAGCAAAATCTTGGAGGAAGCTCACCTTCTCCACACTACTCATTGCCTGGAAATAGATGTTGTAGCCTTTGCGTGGAGCCAAAGGGGGGTTCCAAAAGCCCTGATAGGTCCTGTTGTCGCCCACTGTGAACGGGGCAGGTTCAGGAAGATTCCCTGGGGGTAGTTCCGCAGCGAAGTAGTATGGTGCACCCCCGCTCAGGGAATTTTGGTATGTGACAGGAACTTGGTAGCATTCCATTGCTCCGGCTTCCCGCTTGGTTCGGTGTGGGTGCAACTCCTCCACAACAATCTGATAGGCACTTTTTGAAAAAAAAAAAAAAAGGAGGAAAGAAAAGCACACATTTAGAGATTCTAGATACTAAGATTTCTCAAGAAAAGAATGAGGTATTTAAATGCTAAAATGCAACATTTGAAAGTCTTTAAAAGTCATTCTTTTTTCCAACAATTTTGCAGTAAAATTGAATTCGACGTGGATTCTGCTTCTCCTACCCGCAATGTAGTTACTAAGGAGCTAGGAAAATGAAAATCACCACAAAACTCTCCACATTTTTAAATGTTGAGAAACGAGCCACCCTAATAAGGAGCCTGACATTCACCAGAGATACATAAGAGATTAGGTTCTTTGTCTGATACTTTAAAATGTTTAACATGAACATTTTCCTTTGAAATGATAGCACGGAGGGGCCAGTTCCAAGGCCCAGGAGAGTGACGGCCTCGGGGCTGGGCTCGAAGCACCAGCCCGCGCTGTCATCACGGAGGAGACAGAACGCGGGGACAGGCTTCTCCACCTCCCGACCTTGCCGTGGCATCGCCATTGGCTCCAAGCAATGCAGAATGAAAGCAAAAGTGACATGCGGCAATACGGGCACAGATGGACAGAAATCTGTCCTCAGCACCGAAATAGACTGGCTCCTTCTTCTAAAGTTGTTCATAATAAATGTTACAATTTGTACAAACAGATGGGATTTGACCTGTTAAGCTTGAACCTAAACCTTCTAATACTTTTCTTAAAAATCTTACAATTTCTGCAATATCTCTTATTTTACAGAGGAAAGGAAAGAAAGAATGCAACTTTAAAATAAAGATCTGCATAATCACTAATACAATCTTTTAAATCAATTTCTGAAACTGGTATATAATATTCTTTCTTTGTAAGACATTCCTTACACAAACACTTGCTAGGTAATGTACAACTGAGAAAGTTGATATTATGAGATAATGCATCTCAAAATTCTTGAAATTATGAGATAATGCATTATGGTTGCTCATATGAATAGAATATAAATAAGCTTAATATGTAGGGCTGCAAGTTGGAATCTTGAGTTCTTGGCAAATACGCTCATTCTACATAGGGAAAACTTGCTATTCAATGGACCTCCAGCAGGCATAGAATATTGTTCACAATGAACTTCCATGAAAGAAGGAAGGGAGGTAGAGAGAGAGAGAGAGAGACTAAATTTACATCTATGATAATTAAATATTAAATTTTATACCACTATAGAATCTGGTATCAAATTCTAGCTTAATATTAAACTCTGTATGTCTACAAACAGAACTTTCATAGATTAAAAGAAAAGAGCTTTAAAAAATAATGATTTTTTTTCTTCCTACTACTTCAAATTCCCATTTTCCATTAAAATATTGCCAAGAAATTGGTAGTTTGGTATCCATCTGCTTTCCTTTAGAACTAGAATAGAAATTGTATTAATGTCAGAAATCAAGATTTGGGCAAGTAACTAAGGCAGAAGAAGTCTTTGTTATGTGAAATTATGTGTACTGTATCATTCTCTATACCTCTGCCAAGTGGGTCTCTAAGTTCTAGGAATGTTATTGACAAGATACCTACTCTCTGAGGGGTCTATAGAGCAGCCACTTGTCAATTCTAAAGAAGAGGAAATACACAAGCATGACCCTTGGAGAGAAAAAAAGAAAAGATCATAGCCGACACATGCTATATTAAGCAAACTTAATCTTTTTTTCTGTTTATTTTCAATTTAGAATCCATATTTGTATGTTATAAATCTGCATATCCTGTAGATACATACACATATGTAAACTCACAGATACACATTCGCCAAACAGGTCTAACCTCATATTCCTGCCCAAATGAGCAATGATAATTAATCATCCTTGTTAATCATTTAACCTAATCCTTAAAAGTAAATTCCTTGTTAATTATCCCATACTGCTAAAAAAAAAAATCCAGAAAATCTAGGGAACATGCATTCTTAACTAATTCTATTAAATTGAACTAGGTTGTAAATTACAAATTAAAGAACTTCATGCAAGACAGCTTGTCTCTCCAGATCTTTTAGGAGC
This sequence comes from Smutsia gigantea, assembly GCA_032199065.1. Classification (NCBI taxonomy): domain Eukaryota; kingdom Metazoa; phylum Chordata; class Mammalia; order Pholidota; family Manidae; genus Smutsia; species Smutsia gigantea. The sequence goes on along the minus strand of JAVSCE010022642.1, from coordinate 186,993 downwards.
AAAGCAAACTGCTAATGATGGAGAGGATTTAAGGAAGAAAAGTGGCATCTGTTCTTTGGGAAAGATCTCATTGAACTTGAGATGGAATCCCAAATCAAAACTTTAAAAGCTCATTTTAAAAATAATTTATCTTCCCTTCATTATTTAATTTGTCCAAGCAGACTATACTCTAGCCAAATACTCCTACTCTTTTAAAAACCTTTCTTTTTCCTGCTACTTTCTTATTTATCAATACAAATTAATTAAAGGACAGAAAATAAGGAATGTGGAATGAAATCAGAAGTGATTTGAATGATTACATGAAATGGGCCTGTACTTTTTTATTCCTGTGGTTGTCTAGTGGTACTTAAAATTAGCCAAATCTAAATATTATTTGAATTTAGTACTCTAGCAATTTAAAATATTTCAGTGCTACCTGAACAGTTCTATTCACTCCATTCATATTTTGTATTTCCTCATTCCTTTTAATTGAATTTTAAAAATATTTCTATAATTAAGTTAAAATCAATAGACTGGCACCATGAATTTTCCCTCAATACTCAAAAGATGATTTCCTGATGTTAAAAAACTGAAAATGATTTCACCATACTATAATCTGATTTGACTAAACATTCGTATGTAGTCCCTTTTAGATTTTGGGGGAGACCAAATGATGACTTCTCATCATACAACTTCCCTTCAGTTCTAAGACTGTAAGAAAATACACGAGGGGATTTTGCCATTAACTCTTAAAAAAGCAATTATATGATACATATGGTAGATAGTTTTCCTGATTTAATGCTCAAAAATGTAGCTGAACTCAAAGTTACTTATAAAAAAACTGCTATGGATTTTTTTTAACCCAATAGTAAATAAAACCTCTGTGAATCTGATCTTAGTTTTAACTTGTTCAACTTCTTGGTGATAGCAAGTAACATTATATACTTGTACACTTCCTCATTTTTCATCTCAGATGTCTCCCTAAAGCTTCAGGAGAAATTCCCTACCGCCAGTATTTTCTATTTCTCAATAGACTTCCCAAGATCTCACAATCACCATTGTTCATACTGTTCCAATACCAATATGTTGATTATCCATAGAATGAAGGTTTAATTATTATGTTCTCCAGCTCTTCATTCCTTAAACAAACAAGCCAGGTCTCTCATGACTTCCCTATTTCTGTAAAAGGAAATCCCAGTTTCTGAATCAACAAAGCTCAAAATCCTGGCATTAACTTCAACAAGTTCTACTTTAGGCATGTTCTATCTTCCTTGTCATATACCATTCCTTTTCATCCCCATTTCTTCCATCACTAGGGAGGTAACTAACTTTACGTTCACATTACTGGTTTAGTCTTCTTGCCTCAGTTCCTCCTTCATGTGATCCAGGCACACACTCAGCCATCCATCCATTCACTCTATTATTTTTTAATATTCTCTATATGCTATGAACTGTTCATGGCGAATGCAAAAGAGAAGCATTTCTAACACGGCTGATATTTTTCTGAAACACCACTTTTGCTATTAACTAGCCTTCTCTGACATCCCACTGTGTCAAAACCATGGGATGCTCTCTCATTGTTAAAGTCTATATTCTTTACGTTGGGGTTAGTGTCTTCCCACATCCCTTGCCTTACATCTCTGTTCTTGCTCTCACTACCTCCTGACTACTCATTTCAAATTTGTTCAGCCATTTTTACCTAATAATATAATATAGGCCATCAAAGAGTTTCTTCTTTCTCTTTTGCTAGTTTTTCTGCTTCTGCCATGAAGCCTTCTGGAATTAGTTCATTCCTTAGTAATCACTCTCTCTTCTAAAATCAATGGAGGTAATTCTTGAGGTAATTGAGTGATGATGTGGGGTTGAAGTCAGACTCATGTGGAATGCATTTTTAATTTAGTCCTAATCCACCCACAAATTATAATGCCACAGATTCAATGATAGGAAACATCAGGGGTATCCCTCAGAAACTCTGGGGTTGAAAGAAAGACCAAGAACCACAGTTTTATAATATTTATTGCTTTTATCACTAACATGCTACATTAAAAATACTATCTGGTATTATACTATTATATATATATATATGCTTACATTCTAATAGGGAAATGCAAATAAAACAAATAAAAAAAAACAAACAACAGTATGTTAAGAGGGGAGAAGTGCTCTGAAGAAAAACAAAGCAGGATGAAAGGAATACGGGATGACAGGAATGAAGTTATATTTTATAAGCATGGTCAAGAAAGTGACTATGTGATGTGGTGCCCTTTAAGCAGAAATCTGAAGAAAGGAAAGGTTTCGGCTATGTGGGTGCTTGTATTAGTTACTTATCCTTGTATAACAAATTAGTGAAAAACTTTGTGCCTCAAAACAATAAACATTAATTACTGCACAATTTCTGTGGGTCAGGAATTTGGGACTGACTTAGCTAGATTGTTCTGGTTTAGGGTTTCTCAAAACGTCACAGTTCAGCTGTTGGCTGGGTCTCCAGTCATTTAAAGGAAAGAAGATCAAACAGAAATGGCTCACTTCCTCCCATGTTTCTATTAGAAAAAATTCTTCCTACTGTAATTCTATAGAATATACATTAAATTAAAATAACATCTATTTGATTTTACTTGAACCATATGACTTGTATGCTCATAAAATGGGGCAAAAAAAGATTCTTTTCATTTTGTTTAAATTTCAAAGCACTTTATATTTGGAATTCAAGTAAGTTATAGGTCATGACAGAAAAATCAGGTGCAACTATTTGATCTCTTTAAATTTCTGGGATGAACTGGAATATTCTGCAGATGAATGAGGATGTTATTCCTATGTTTCAAGTTCTCTATATGTGACCAATTGACTCAGGAAATAACTGATATACAAGGTTTGAACTCCAACTAAACTCAGTCCTATATTTTGATCTGTATTTCTAGTAAGCTACCATTGAATATCAGAAAATTTATTTTCCTAATATAACTGTGGAAGAAATAATGGTTTTGACTGCATTTCATGACTACATTCTAATTACCTAACTAAAAATACATGGTACTTAATGTTTTAAAATGCAAAATTAAGCTTTACCTACAAAATAAACATTTAGTTATCTTAGAATAGGTAGCTTCCTGCTGGATTAAAATAGGGAGAGCTTATATTTGGAAAATGCTGCAATAAAATACACATTCACTTATTAAACCTTAAAATATATTGAATTCACCATTGAGGAACTCTTCTCTATGCTTTTGTAATATGCTGTTTTTATTATTTGAAAACAGCTACACTGGGTCAATCTTTTAGTAAGTGGGACATTGTATACATTATAATTTGTATCTACTCAGGTGAGAATTTCAATTCACTTACGAAGAATATAAAATGTTTTTGAAAAAAGAAAATAAATTATGCATTCTAGGGAACTGATTTCAAATGTGGGCAATATTCGTATTGAATCATAGGAACGATTGTCAAGTGATGCTATTTTTAAGCACAGAGCTCAGAAAGTTGGTGAGGAGATTCAAAGGTCTGGTTAGGCAGGCACCTTTAGACTTTAGAATGATTCTATATTCAAAATTCAACTTTGTCAAAGAACCACGATTGCCAGAATTGTGTTGTACATGGTTTATTTTAAAGACTGTATGGACACAGTCTTTATGGAAAACAGAAGGAAGAAGCGACTGATGGTTCTAAGTGCTGCATTATTTAGAACAAGCTTTTTCACTGCGGTGTACATTATTTGTTTTGTATACATCATGATACTTTAGAGAGAAAGCTTGGTGAAAGTATTCATGAGGTAGCAAATACACCAAGTATATTAAAATTTATAAAATGCAAAATGTTTGTATTTTACAAATTTCATATTTTGCCTTTTTTAAATTTTGGAGTAACAGTTGAATACAACAACAAAAATTTTTATTCCTTAAAGACCTCAAAAAACAATAGCTGGAATTCTTGGATGACTTTCTGCTCTGCTACCCCTTCTAAAGTAAAACTACCGTCATCTCTCACCTAAAGTCTTCCATCTCTCCTCTCACCAAGCTTTACACATCCTACCTGTGTAAAACCTTGTATTGGAGGTCTAGCCTCACCTGCATTCCCAGTGCTTCTGCCATAACGTGGTCCAATAGTACTTATTGGGACCATCTGCCTTTGGTCTGGCTTACCCCCAGTCCATTCTTTATGTTTCTATGGAGTGATCTTTCTAAGGACGTAAAATTGCTCCTGACAGTTTTCATTCACAGTCCTCTGTGGCCATCTTCGCTTTTCAAGCTGGCACTAAACAGCCTCTCCCACTGGCCCCTGCCTATTTCTCTAACTTCAGCTCCTGTCATTTCTCCCACACATATTTTCCTCCCAACGGCTTGAACTACTTGCAGTTCTGAATGTACTATACGATGTCACATATACAGTCTCCGCTTTACGATCATTTGGAAGGGCCACTGTTCCTTCTCTTCAGCAACCTCTCCGCTTTTATCAAGGTGACCCTTGGCTAAAGTAATTTCTACCTCTCCTTCAAAACTCAGCTCTAGAACCGCACATTCTAACTGTCGTCAGTTGTCACCCACTGACTTACGAGGCCGTCACTGCCACTGAGGGCACATACTAAATCACCTTATGTGGGATTCTAGTCCAAGAATCCAGTTTGGTCCTGGCACATATTGAATATTATTGCATCAATAAAATTTTAAGAACCATTGGTAATTTTAGCTTTCCTAATAAAACTAAACTAAATGTACACATTTTTACATAACAAGGATTTCCCAAGTGCTATGATAGAGGCTTTTGGAATTGGGGTTTGTTGGACATTAGGAAGACAGAAGTGGAAAGATGTAGATATTTCCACTGCAGCTGGGACAACTAGATGGCAAAATGCGGTGTGGCAGAGGCTGGTAATACTGTAAAATGGAGGAAGATAGAACCTGGTATTTAGGGCCTATGATAGCAGACAAAGCTAGTACATGGATGACCTGAGGAGGTTTTGCTCGGTGGTAAACAGGTCTGGCTTTTCTTGGGGGTGGAAGAGATGTTCCACAAGGCGGTGGAATGGCATTAGCAGAGAAGAGATTCTGACAGGCCGGCATAAATGAAGAAGAAACTGGGTGGAAAATCAAAGAGTTTCAAGATCTGAAGGAAGTAATGGGGATCCAATCAAAGATTTGATGTACCAGACCATAAATATAAACAGTGCTATGAAAATTGATTATATCAAGTTGGACCCTAATCTTCAAAGAAGTTAGAGTACTGGACAAGATAAATGTTCAGATAAGGTTCTGGTTACTGGCAGCAATATCAAAGCAGGGATGTGGTCATTGGAAAAAGACAGAACTACCTGTCTGGAAGATTCAAAAAGCAAAGGAGGCAGGTTCACCTGCGGCCAAATCACCTGATTTGACCAGTCTGGTCCTCTCACCTGGCCACCCTCTACAGGTGATTCCCCAACAGCTGTGCAAGTCATTACAGAAAACTAAAGAAGGTCAAAGTGGGATTCAAGTATCAGTTGGAAAACAGATTTTTTTTTCTTCCTGGCAGTAACACTCTTCTAATACACTTGTTATTTGTGTATATATCACTTAATTATTTCTTCTTGCAGTATTCCAGGTTTTAAATTTATTTTGTTGAGTACTAATCACCTAAAATTTGGTTCTTAGCCACTGGGCTCAATTCCAGAAAAGGTCAAATGAATTTCTAACAAATACAAAGAGGCATATTCTGTATCAGAGAAAGAGAATATATGATTGTCAAGGATTATGTTTATAGAACCATTAGTTTAGGCTATATGAATCCTTGGAAATTAGAAATTTTGTGATAAGTAAATTAAAACAAATAGGAAGACTTTTGATTTAAAAAACATCATCAATAACGTATTCACTAGTTCAGCAAAGTTCTTGAACATCAGCTATGAGCAAATGATTTATGAGGCTGCAGGCACCTCTGATCATTCACGACAAGTGTGGCACAAGCTCTATGCTTAATTGTGATCATTTTATCTTTGATTCACAGTACCTAGCACAGTACCTGGTATATGATACACAGTTGATGTCTGTGTATTAAATTGGTTAAATTAATAAAGGATTAGTGTAGGTTACGTTATGTAGCATGATTGCGTAATAATAATAATATACTCTGCCACAATCATAGTACATTTTGTGTGCAACTTACATTAAGTAAAGCTGAATTCACTCAAATAGTCAACTCTTGAAGTATAAATGTGAGTGCCTGGTAGTTCATTTAAACAGCAGAACCAGAACTGAACACCTACAAAGTACATTTCATCACAGGTAGGAACATGTGAATGACTCTGATTACTTGTCAATAGAAAAGGATGCTGAATGCAGGCATTTTCTCTTTCTCCTTTGGTTCAGCAATCAGACTCACGCACAGATCCTTGCTTCATGAAGAGTACTATATATGTACTTTCCATTTTCAAGTAGCCACTGCTTTGCAGCAGGTGTTTATATCACAAGTGTATTCAGTCATCTCTCTTTTTCTCTGGTTGGTATTCCCATGATTTTAAGCCAGACAGGACTTAAAAGAGTCTTCTTTACAGACTTAGGTTCTTTTATCAGTACTTTTTTAATTAAGAAAAACATTTCTTCCTTTCCAGTGATATGGGATTATTTGAATGGTTAATACATGCTCATTAGGTCAAAAGTGTTCATATTACACACAGAACAAAGATTAATTTAATTTTTAATGAACATGTAAACAATTTGAATGATTCTGTTATGCTATATCTGCACTTATTTCTGCACCTTGATTTATTTCTTAATACAGGTATGAAAACAGAGCATCCACAGAAACCACAAATTTCAAATGGAAACTTCTTTGTTTTGGACATTTCATTACAAATGCATAAGTGGAATAATTTGACTCAGTCCCTAAAAGCAACTGGTTCATAATTTTCTTCAAGATGGGAGTAAAATGGGAGACTTTAATTTTGGGTAGATAGAGAAAATGGCAAATTGAATTTGAATGTTTAGTATGGAATTCCCGATAAGCCATAATTTAGTAATCAGTCACATAGGTTGCATTTACTCTACTTATTCTTTTATTTCCTCAAAGCTTCTTATTTTCCAATCACTCATAAAATTATAACAGATTTAATGCATGGACAGGAGTTATTAATAATGGACAGGAGTTATTTCTTTGCTCTATTTCCGACAAACACTTTCAAAGCTAATATACCACAGATACCAACTGAGGAAGTGAAATGAAATGGTACTAGGAGAAAATAAAAATCAAAGAGCAACATTCTTATATAGCACAGATAGGTGAATTGCTCAGTTCATGAATATCTCAAAAATCCCCTTAGAATTTTACTGTTTTTTAAATATCTGGAGGCTCTGTCCAAATGAAAATTACTATCTGATGGTAGTTGTCAAATGAATGTCTCTTAGAAATGAACTTCCATATTGGCTGCTAAGCAAGTATGAGTAAACACCTCTCCTGTAACCATGATTTCTCCCCTCTTACCTGATAGGTGCACCTTTGGCCTGCGCTGGTCTCAGCAATACAGTTATTGTTGTGGCAGTTTCATTGAGAGATGCATCAATTCCTTCATAGTCAGGTAAGGTTGGAGCTGATAAATGATTAAGTAGGAAAAAGAAGTTTCAGTCAATTAACGGGCATATATCATAGTTCCAGATGATTAAACGATCCCGACTGAAGGAAAAATCTATTGAATACTGAATTATCTAAAATATACCTTATTTTATAGAATAACATATGCTACTGAAAGTTATCCCTGGGAACCTAAAGCAGCAGAATATTTAAAGAAAAGTTTTGTGGATGAAATTGAAGTTATAATCTCGTGGCTTGGCCACGCACTCCAAAGACTGTATAAAGCTGCTTTAGCTTTTGGTTTCCTGAGATGTTGAAATCAGCATTAATGGGATGGGAGAAAAGTAGGAACGACAGACTCTGGGGAGTTCTGCTTATGCAGCCGCACATACCGATGTGTAGATAGAAATGGAAGGAACTGAGCTAAAGGGGCTGCACAGTGAGGTGGTACTGTGCATGATCTAATGGCTGTGGAATGACCTGGTATGATTGTCTGAGTTGCTCTCACCACTAGGGTCACAATAGAAAGATACGAAGGGAGTATGGTGAAAGACAACTTTAATTTTTATATGAACTTGTGCATTGATTGCCAGATTCTGGAAAAGGAGAAACAGAAATTTTCAAACAATTTTATAATGGTTAGGATGCGGTGGGGCTTCCTAATCTCGATCTCGGGGAGAAAATTAACTGCAAATAGCTTTCAATTATTTCCATGTAGTAAAAAGAGGTTTAAGGGAATAGACAAGCACTGAAATGTGCAATATCAGAAAAACTGAGAACAAATGGCATCTAACAAAAAGGTTAAAGTATTTTATTCATTCATTGAAACATTTACTAAATACATACTATGTGTCAAATTTTATGTGAAGTAGTATAATGTAAAGACAAATGAAGCACGGTCTCTGACATTTACGGAATTAAAAGTAGGGATTCACATTTTATCAAGAGTGTAAGTCTTATAAGGAAGCAAACAAAAATATAATAAAATGTTAGGTGACCAAAAGAGGAGAAAATTAACTTGCTGAAACAGTGGTTCTCAAATTAGGGAGCTCAGAAGCACCTAGAAGGCTTCTCAAAACACAGACAGCTGCCTCTCCATCCTTGAGTTTCTGATTCAGCAGGTCTGGGGAGGGGCCTGATAATGAGCATGTCTAGAAAGTTTCCACGTTACATCGAAGTAGTTGGTCTGGAACCACTAGTCTATGCTAGTGTTGGTCATCGGGAAGATGAGACAGAGAAGACTTCAGGGTTTAGGTGATGTTTGAGCTGTATGTTAAAAGAAGAGTAAAAACTCATCAGGAAGAGAAAGCATGGCATAAACTTCCAAAGATAGGAAACAGAATTTATTTGCAGACATCATAATATGAAAGGATCTGGTGTATTCTAAAGCTACCAGCAATTTGCTATGCCTGGATTTTTGGATTCATGAGCAGGAGTAGAGGATGGGAAGAGCCATAAAATGACATCAAATGAAGGGCCCAAAAGCTGATCATGCTTGGACATTTGAGCTTTATCCTACAGGACACAATACATTAGATTTTGAAAAAATTCAGAAAGGAAATATGTGTTGTAGAAAGATCAATGGAAAAATACAATGAAGCAAGGTAAGTCTGAAGGCAAGGATACTGCTTTGAAAGATATTTCAATGATCTGTTTAAAATACGGTCCAGAAGGAAAAGAAGGAACAGTGACATTAGAAAGAGGAAAAATATCTGAGAGTTATTTAGGAAGTAGACTCAATAGACATTAAATATGCACAATATGTATATGTCTTATATATGTGTATGTGTCTATTTTATATGTATATTACATATTATGTATATTATGCATACACACACAGACACATAAGACATGCTTCCAATGACTTGATTATATTTTTATTGAAATCGCTTTTAAAATACTGAGGAATATAATTACTAGACTCAAGGAATAAATAACAATAAATTATTAAGTGATGCTGAGAATCACACTAACCATAAACTGTATTAGACTGATTATTTACTACGTATTTCCAAGACACAGTGATTACAATCAAATTTTTAAAGTCCAAATCAAATAACTATGTACATCAGCTGATTCAAGTGAAAGTGCAGTTAAATAATCCAAATAAAATGACAGATGGGTGTTCTGGTCTTTAAATACAAATTTTTTATTCAATAAAAGGCACTGTGTCTGAACCACAATAAATGATGGCTCTCAATAATATCCATTTGCTCAATGTTCTCAGTTTTACAAGTTTATGTACATTTTTTAGGTATCTCTACTGAAGGGTCGTATTCATTTATAGCATTACTGCTAATTCTAGAAGACAGGAAACATGTTTCACTATATCATGATATCACCAAGTCATATTTTCTAGTAAAGTGATTCAATAAATATTTTAAATTCATGACTTAGCTTTGTTCCATCAGGAAATGAGTTTTCAATTTTAATGCATTGCTATTTTATAATATAATGGATAACATTTTAAAATACTTTTTAAATCAGAATATTAAAATTAAATCAAATTTATGCAAAAGGAACCATAGCTCATATTGGAAGAGCTAATTTTTTTTCATGGTATAAAATTTTAAAGTTTCTTTTATATTCAAAGCATTTCCAAATAAAATTTTAGACTTCAAAAAAAAGAATATGTAGCTTCCTTCTGATACAAATGATACAATAGCAGACATTTTTTAGTGATGTATTATAACAGATCACCAATATTTGCTATACTATAACTGTAATGAAAATGAACATAAAGGAACAAAAAGAATTTAGAAATTCAAAATCAATATTTTAATATATTAAGTGGTTAATTCTCAAAAACATTCATTTTTCAAATTTAACTTATTACATAAATATTTATTTTAGTAATCTTAAATACAAAAGATAAAACATTATATAAGCTGGAGTAGATTTAGGGCATATCACAAAACTAATCCCTGGCAAAAAATTAATCAGGTTTAGCTGATGTCTGAAGGAGAAATCACATCTGTAAACAATCCATTCAAATGCAAACTATGAAACTATGAGCATAACATAATGTGAAATTTAATTGTATTTGTTTATCAGCTAAATTCTCCTACACATTACATTCTGAAATTTAATGAATGTATGTGGAATTTCTAAGAATAAGAAAAGCTCATATTTGTTTAAAATTATCAGAATGTCAAAGGAAATGGAACCAAGAGACAAAGAATGTGGTACTATAATAGTAGATCAAGGATCTTCTACCATTTTTTAGATAAAATCCATTTATAGTAAAGATCAGATACCATAATAATTACCAACTCCTCAAAAGCATAATAGGTCTATGAATTACTTTTAAAGACTTCTAATTAAGATAATGTAATTTTTAAAAAGACCACTGTCAAACAGAAGTGATTATTTGAGATGTTTTTTGGGTTTGGATATCAAGCCAATAATATAGTCTGTATTTAAATGCTTTTTAAAAGTGCCTTCAATCATGCATGAATATCTACATTAAAGATTCAGTAAGTGAGATGAAATTCCCTCAGTGCATATGTAATTCTTTAGGATACGCTTTTACAAACCCAACCTGTTTGCACTTTATTCATTTGCATACCTGAGATATTGGTGGTAACATTGATGGCGGTGGCTGGCCCAAAGCCTTTGACTGTGCTGGCTCTTATGAAAAATTGGTAGGTGGTTCCAGGATGGAGATGCATAAAGACATGGTGTGTGCTGTTCCACAAATTTGATACAGTCTGGGGAGGTCCAGCCACTGGAACTGCAGGGTCAAATGACCTTATACTGCTGTAGCTGACCTGTTTTAAGAAATATTATTTCCTATTACATATTCAATATAAGACATAATAAATTCTAAAGACAGTAGTATTCAAGGGCATCTCTGTGGAGTGAATCACATTGTTTTTCACTTTTCTTCTTTTTCATTTTGACACGGTTATTTCACTGTCATTCTGTATCTATCTATCCATCCATCCATTCCCCCATCCATCCATCCACAAATCTACCTAAAGTTATATCTGACTGGACCAATATACATCTATTTTCTTTTATCAAAAAAATAAATCAATATGTTTAAATATGAAAGACATACATACAAAATCTTATGATTATATATTTTCATGCATATGAAATATGGAAAGTAAAGTGTTCCACAAATGCTTATTATAATTAAAATTTTTCTATATTTTGTCCAAGTTACATAATATACTTAATGTAAATAGTATTCAAGTATGCTAATACAGTTTGCAATTCTAAGATTGCACTAGTGATCCCAGTTCTGCGCTGCACTCTATAGTCACTAGAAATTTAAGATTTTAGGCTCTCATCAATACTGACAGTGCAGGAAAAGAGTTACCCATTAGTGCACTTAAAATGCTCCCTTCTTTTCTTCTTTGTAGATTCTCATATTTAAAAATAAGGTCATGATTTATATTCAAAGTTGACTGAAACTCTAGAATAGTCAAGTTTATCATATGTTTTGCTCCTTTAGTATTAATCTCTTATTCTGAAAACACTGACATTCAATGACCTCCCCTAAATCACAACATAAAATATGTTTCTTAATTTGATAAAACTTCATTCTTTACTACTACCAGGAAGTGTGTTTGACAAGGCCCATGCTGCTAAAACAACAACATAAAAACATTTACTCACTTTAAAAAGTTGAAAATTCTAGGTGCCACACAACATTTGTTTTGATATTCAATTTTGTTATCAAGGAATTTGTAAATTAAAACAGAGGAGAACTAATACTAATTTCAACTCCCCAACACTTATTTTCAGTTATTTTCCCTTTTCCTTTTATTCTCCTTCTAATCCACATTTCAATTAGCTTCCTTATTATCCCAATACCTCATATTGAGTGATGATTCCATTTGGATCCAGAGGTTCTTTCCAGTTCAAGAAGATCTTATTTTCAAAGGATGTTCCTTGAAGAGAATGGACTGGTACTGGGCCGGGCACTATAAATATATATATTTTTGGTTATAAAGATCCTTATATCAGAAACAGAAAAAAAAATCATGTAAACTCAATAAACCAAATTAAAATGTGTCCTTAAAAAGAAAATAAGCTGCATGGCCACTTTTTTAATGTTAATGCATAGGAATTTAAAGTAAGCCTATAAACTTCTAAGGCAGAAAATGTACAACTGCCAAGTTGTTTTTATTCAAAAGAATATTTTATCACCTTAGAGAGCTGAATAAATTGGGTAGTCTAGTTTTCTCTGTTGTATACCTCTAATAAAATGAAGATCTCACTTGTAATTTGTTTCAAGAACAGAGCTGTATCTCCCTAAAAGATATACTAAAGATTATAAGCCTCTAACGCATCTCCATAAAGTTCATAAAATAATGACTTATCATAATAAACACTCCTTAGACCCAAAAGCCAAATCATATAGCACTGATTTAAAATGCCCATTAATAGTCAATCTGTCTTTTATAGCCACACTTACACATTTCTATAATTTAAAAAAAGACAGCATTGATTATTTCAATTAAAAAAAAACTGTAAGACGAATAGGTTCAAATACCATTGCTTCAGTCTTTTAAATGAAATTCCCCTTTCCAAAACTAAGAATCAAACCACTTGACAACAGCACACTGGCTGAGCACTGAACAATCAGCATAACTAGTTTTGAAGTGTCCCCAGGAATGAGAAGCCATCATTCCCATCCTCATCTGCAAATGTCATAAAACTGACAATCCTCAGGGGCAGCAATGGATGACGTGTCCGCTCTATTGACAAAGTACAAGATACAAGACACTTTTGCTCTTGGGTATTTTCCTTTTATATATTTTATTTAAATACATCCTTGGCATTTATTTGCATAAATACCCAGTTCTTGTTCTGATAATGTTTAAAAACATATCCTATCCATCCTATTTTGCTTTAAAAAAAAAGTGTTTTCTTTTGAAAATATTGCTCCAATATTGGGCAAGTATGGTTTTTAATTAATATGTTTGCTTAATCTAATGTTTCAGTGAACTTCACAGATAACATTATCTAGAAATGTAGTTTCAGACTACACAGCAATTTTATAAGGATTGAAATAAATTAAAAATCACTGGATCAAGGGAAATGTATCATGGCTAGCAGCATCAAGGAATTCTGAATGATATGTCGTAAGAGTAAGATTTATTTCAGTCTACAAGGAGACAGTAAATGATGCTATGACCTCTGGAACAGCCAACATAATTTGGCGCATTAATAATAAATTCATAATGGAAAAGAAACCCACAGTAAACAGAAATGACAGCACTAAACTTCAGAAGATAGGTTCACGCATCTGTCAGTTGAGAGTTCAGGGAGAAGTGAACCAAGAACATCCACTCCCCACCCGCCCCCAAGTACGCGATGTTGGCACAGGCTATGCAGTCCATCAAGGCAGTGGACCCATGATGGTCCCTGTACACAATCTGTGGCACCATAGAGGCTGCCGTGGGCATTAGTTTGTTTTCCAAGACAATGCCTGCTGTTTCCATTCTACTCAAATGACATACACTTACAATTGTAATTGAGGAAAGCACTTTTTCACCTTTCTACACCTCACTGAAGGTGGGTATTGGGGGTGGGGGAGGGGGCAAGACCCTGACTAGTGAGAAAATGGTTATTGGATGGTGTGATAATTATTACCTGTGTTCACCAAATACAATTTGGCAACAAATACTATAAAATGGCACAGACGTATTTCAAATTGTTCACAAATACAGATAGAATGTTTGCATAATTCTGCATTGGAAGAGGGGTTAAATTGGAAAGTATGCTCCCTAGAATTTGTATATTTCTCTGGTCTTCCTACATATGTTCTGCTTTGTCAATAGGGTTCACTTCTAGAACCTACAGGTCGTATTCGTAAGAGAGGAAAGTTTGGGGGAAAAGTATGGTCAAGACAGTATAACACTATTGATCTTGCAGTGGGACTACACTTAGGTAAGCTACAAAATGCACACATAAACAGGTAGGGGAATGCGGTGTGGGCACAGACAAATGATACTCAGTAACTTTCTACATTTGGAGGAAGATAATGTCTACCTGCAGACATCTGTACTTATGATTTGTGTATATGCAAACTAAGTTACTAAGACTATCACCATGGCTGTTTTCATGTTAGGGAATGTCACTTCACATTTCCACATCAACAACTTTTAATGGAGACAGAATGCTGACTTTTATTCCCCTGCTTGTGATTTATTCGAGAGCTGTTTCAGCTATTTTTTTTTCTTTTTTGCATACAAGACAGTCCTTTAAAATACAACTTTCAAAATGGAAGAGAGGAGAAATGAAGTGTGGGTTGGTCAAGTCTATATTAAATAAGCATTATAACCTTTAAAATATAATAAATGTACATTTCAAATTGCTTTGTATTAGCAAAAAATGTCTCCAAACCAGGCTTTTCTGCTGAGCTAACATTCTAATATTGATTTTATAAATGGTGGAATAAAAAATGAAAACAAAAATCTCATACCCATGCATTAAAAAATGTGTGCGATAAATTAAATATAAATTCTACCTTAGGGTTCTGGTGGGAAATCACTCTAGGTTTGCTTTCATGATTTATGGATGTCCCAGAATTATTTTCATGAAATTATATTCTTTTATTAGATGGTTGGTAATTTATTCTTTTTCTATGTATATAGGGCAGCAATAATTTAGTAAGAATGACTTAATTAGATCATCATAATCCATCAATCTTCACAACAAAAGCTTATGATTTAGACATTCTGTGCCTTCCTCAGGAACAGTGAGGCACATCATGTATTCTATGTAGAAACTAGAACTCACAAGGGCAGATTTGAAGACTGAGTTACTTGCAAATACTCGATAGAAAGTTTGTACTTAAATCATTTTATCCTTATGTGTAAACAAAAGGAAAAAAAATCCCTTACAGTAGAAGGAATTACTCTGTGACTATACTATGAAATAATAATATACAACTCAATACCATACAACCAGTGAAAATATTCTTCAAAACAGATGTTAAAATAGTTTAAGATCGGAAATGGTATTGAAATTGACTATACAGTTAATGTCATTTTACTTTTACAAGATTAAATCTAGATAAAATAAATAGCACAGTCATGTGCGTGGTCAGTTTAGGACATGATTTAAAATTCTGTAATAATTCATTTCCTGATTTTAATCCTGTTGTATGTGTGCTCAAAAATACATTAAAAATTTTAATGCAGTATGAAAAAGATTACATAAGCCTGACTGCTTTCTTCGGTTTGTGGGAAAGACAAGCGAACCAAAAAAAAAAAAAAAACATACCAAAGAATACCATCAAAATGAATTATGTTGTTGGACAGTGATTGGCTAGAGGAGCACAAAACTCATGTAACTGAGTCTAATAGTACCAGTTAAGAAATCATACTGTTTTAAATTTTAAGTGCAGGCAATAAAACATGTGAGTGCATTCTTATTATAAAAATATGAGTTACAAAATGTGTAGCACAATACAGGCATTTTAATATTTATTCCACTTTATGAAATAATTTTTCAGAGCTTTTGAGTCTATGCTTAGACTTTGTGTTTCTATCATCAACCTATGAAACAACTATACTAGCCATTCTGTTAATGCTTCGATTAGGTGCAAGTTCCGACATGATAGCTGAGGTCATCATATTTGATGACCTCAGCCATAACAGAAGTACATTTACCATGAATAAATCTTAGGTTTATTCTTTGAAATTTTCGGCATATGACCATACTCCATCCATGATTTTAGGACAATATTAATTGTTTCCTTCAAAGTCTGAGCTAAGTGAAGTTAGAAAGCTCTCACTTCCCTTTTTCACAACAAAAACAACACAGCAGACCAGAGTTACTTCCACTTTTCAGTGAGAGAGCTTTAAGTGATATAGAAAATTTCTGCAAAGTGTGGTAATTGACCTATTTAACAGCAATCCCCTTCTTGGTAGGCATCAAAACAGACATCTGAGCCTAAAGTTCAGAACTTGAGGGAACCTGGGCACCTGGGTATGAAACACATCCTGTTTCCTGAAACCCAGGAAAAAATATAGCCCTACTAAAAAGCTATTCAAGGAGAATTTTGGAAGGAGATGGACTTAGCATCTAATTTAAACTTTTCATATGGAGATGAGAAATGAAAGAATAATAAGGATGGAAGGATTTGCTCAGGTTACAGAGTTATTAATACCAGGACTGAAAACTCAGGACTCCTTGCTCCCAGCTCAGTTTTGCCTTAATTCACTAATTAGCACGACTTTTCCCCCCTTATATGTCTTCATTTGTAAAAGGAAATTTTCAGATGAAATGTCTTATATTGAAATAATACATTATTGTTATTATTAGAATATTATAATTTGTATACTTTACATGTATGATACATCTTTGTTAAGTCAAAGAATGTACTGACATTCACATTAATGACATACTGTAGTGTAATAACAGTCTGCACATACATAATATTAAATGTTCCTATCATTTAATGATTAAGAAAACACAGAATTTAGGCAAAATTGGTTGCTAGTAAGGTAGATAAAAGATGATAGCTTGATGATCTGATAAAAGGCTGTTATTTATACTTAAAGATATGAACTTTGGTCTTCTTTTATATTTAGACTTACATAAAACCACCTAAAAATGAATGGACTAGGTAAACAGTGCTGTTTTCAAATTTAAGGAAAATGAAAGCTACTACTGTTGGTTTGCAAAAAGATAATCAATATAGTGCTATGAAAAACAGTGAAACTTATTTCTGAACACTTGATGATAAGAAAATTTTATGAACTTTTAGCGTAATTGCTACTTCTTAGCACTGTATAAAAGAAGACAACAGCAGAGGTCCAGCTCACATGGTATTTGATATTACTCTGAAGAATATTAGATGCAAACTCTTTCCAAAGTTAACCTTGTTAGATGCATTTAGCAGATTTCAGAATCAAATTCAATTTTGGGTAAAGTAGGGAGAATTGTAAGCAATTACTTAATTCTTATTATATAACTCCCCCTTTTAAGATAACAAAGCATGAGCATACCATCTTCATCAGTCTGAATGATCGTCTCTTCACTCTCCTTCCTCCCTTCTGGGTTGGTTAGGATCATCTTGAGGCTGACATTTGTATAAGGTGGCAGATGATTCACAACATGCTGAGGGGCTTTGGGGTCCATGTCCAAACAGTCTGCCTTGCTCTCATTATGACCACGGAAATAATGGTAGCAGATAGTGACATTAAAAGTATGGCAACGAGTAATGTTGTAACCCAAGGATTCCCAGTCCACAGCAATGCGTCTTGCCTGTATCTCAGCAATCTTCAGAGTCTTTGGGGTTCTCATAGGTTCTGAAAAATAAATCAAAGACGCAGATAACTGTCAAGTTTCCAAATAATAATCTTGGGAAAATAAAACGCTGAGCATGACATAGCACATGTAAACTTAGGAAAATCTGGAAGTCATCTTTTATTCCCATTCTCTTTATTTACCCATGATCTTATTATCAAAGGTTTCGGTCAGGGACTATGATTTACCAATAGGAAAGGAAACGAGGTAAAATGTCAATGACCCATAGCATTCAGGAGCAGCACAAAAAAATAAAAACCTGGAAATGTGGCCACAGTGACTTTATGTGTGCTGCTGTTGTCACTGTTTGATTCCCCATCTTTCTTTTCTTTTGTCATTACTGAGCGAGTTAGCTAATATGTTACAATGGAGACAAGTCGACGTGTTCTGCTCTATGATTTGTCATGTCATCAAGCTATGCTGTATACTAATTAGTCTAATTGGAATACTAAACTACCATTTACAAAAAATGACGCAAATATTAATTCACATTTATTATTTCAGTAATGATGTTCATCAAAGCAGAAAAATACCTGAGAAAAACTGCAGGATCACATGTGGATATTCACTTTGTTATCTATTCTTCTTGATCTCTTTCAATCTTTTTCTAGGAAACATTCAGGTCTGACAATTCATTCACTATCACCCACACCAACCTGGCAGGTGAATTTCCATTCAACTGGAAAATGCTGGTGGGGCTAAACCCTCCAAAGACCGGAGTCCATCCGTCACTGCTTCCCAAGTGTATTCTTTTCTCATGCACTAACTTTAATCATCAAACTTCATCAAAATAATCACTATATGAAAGTCATGGCCATGGCAAAGTCTACACAGTAAACAAACCAATACACAGTAAAACTTTAATACATTGATTTTACAAAGAAAAAAGTCAAGGCCTTGCTGGTATCTCCCTTAACTCACCAAGGATAGTCACTGCTCTTGCTAAATGGAATCAGTAGGGCGAAAAAAGGAAAAATAATACAAAAAGCCCAATTTGGGTGCTTTGGTAAATTTTCATTTTCGAGATTAAAATCTCAGTTCTGTAAAAATAATCAGCAGGACATAAAGATGGTAAGCCCAAACTGGGATTTCAATTCAATGTATTTAATGTGTGATCTGAAATACACTCCAGTGGTCATTTAATTTAAAACCTCAAAACTACAGAAATACATACATATATATATATATACACACACATGCAAATTAATCTTTGGTAGAATCCAGTGCCTAGGTTTTAAATGCTGCTGCCAATCTGCTCATTGTTCACAGTATCCAGTCCCTCTATTCGACCACTTTTATTTCACGTTTTACCTTAAGTAGGCTATAAGAATGACACAGCTTTCTAATCATTAAAAAAAATCTCTTTATGTCCAGCTCTTTGCTAACACTTTCCCCACCAGGCACAAGAGCAATGACACTTTCAGTTCAATCTAATTAGACTGAAAACACAGTCTTTGGTGCCACTCCCAGCCGCTGAGCAGGCAGTTAGAGGATCGTCCTGAAATTCCCAGGTAGACGGTGCTTCCGCTGCCTATCAGGCAGCAATCAGATACGATTTAGTGGCCATGTACAGGTCAGGCCAAACTTTTTTCTAGAAGTCTCTACAACGAGAAAGTAAGATTTCCCCAGTGAACATCTGGATTATATGAATGAAAATCTCCCATTCAGAAATGAGAGAAAACACTCAGAAATATTTATTCCCCTCTTTAAGTTGTTTTAGGTCTAATATTTATATACTTGCTTTCATACACCTCCCATTTTGAATCTGACATTTTCCCTTTTCGTAAATTTCTGTTTCCATGTGATTGCTCTCTCACCCATCTTTTCCTTTTATCCCACTATTTAGTTTGCACTTACCCTGCATCCTAATACACTTTATAAACTCAAAGCAATCTACAGATTCAGTGCAATCCCTACCAAAATTTCAAAAAAAATTTTTTTTTTTAAGAAACACAACAAATAATCCTAATCCTAAAAATTATATAGAACCACACACACACACACAAAAAAAGCCAAAACAATTTTGGGAAAGAAGAACAAAGTTGAAGACATCACACTCCCTGACTTCAAACTATAATAGAAAGTTATAGTAATTAAAACAGTATAGCACTGGCATAAAAACAGACACAGATCAATGGAATAGAACATAGATTCCAGAAATAACCCCATGCATATCAATTAATTTATGATCAAGGAACCAAGAATATACAATGGGAAAAGGACAGTCTTCTTAATAAATGGTTGGGAAAATTGGACAGCCACACACAAAAGAATGAAACTGGATCATTGTTTCATACCATACACAAAAATTAACTCAAAATGGATTGAAGCCTTGAATGTAAGACCTGGAACCATGAAACTCCTTAAGGAAAACATGTGGTAAGCTCCTTGACATAGGCCTTGACTATGATTTTTTAAAATCTAACACCAAAAGCAAAGGCAATAAAAGCAAAATAAATAAGTGGGATTACATCATACTAAAAAGCTGCACAGTAAAAGAAACCATTAGCAAAATGAAAAGGCAGCCTACATAATGGGAGAAAATATTTGCAAATCATGTATGTTTAAAGGGGTTAATACTCAAAATATATAAAGAACTCATACAACTCAGTAGCATAAAAATAAATAATCCAGTTAAAAAATGGGCAGAAGATTTGAATAAACATTTTTTCAATGGCATAGAAGATGGCCAACAGGTACATGAAAAGGCATTAATCACTAGGGAAATGCAAATCAAAACCAAAACGAGATACCACCTCACACCTGTTAGAATGACTATTATGAAAAAGAGAAGAAACAACAAGTATTGGAGAAAGGAAATCCTTGCAGACTGTTAGTTGGGATGTAAACTGGTGCAACCACTATGGCAAACAGTATGGAGGTTCTTCAGAAAATTAAAAATAGAACTACCATATGGTCCAGCTATTCCATTTCTGGGTACTTATCCAATGAAAACAAAAACATTTACTTAAAACCATATATGCACACCCATATTCATTGACACATTATTTACAACAGCCAAGATATGGAAGCTGCCTAAGTGTTCACTGATGGATGAATGCATAAAGAAATTGTGCTATACTGTTCAGCCATATAAAGAATGAAGTCCTGTCATTTGTGACAGTGTGGATGGACCTCAAGGGCATTATGCCCAGTGAAGTAAGTCAGACCTAGAAAGACAATACTGTATGGTCTCTTATATAGAGAACCAAAAATAAATAAATAAATAAAGATAGAAAAAGAAAGACAAAGAAGGAAAAAACTCACCAAGCTCATAAATACAGCAAACAGATTGGTGGTTGCCAGAAGGGAAGGGTGGGAGGTGGGAGAAATGGGTGAAAAAGGTACAAAATTATTTTAAAATAAATTTTAAAGGGAATCTGTGCTACAGATGTATGACATAACTTCACTGACAGGAGTCGGGTGCGAGGGGTGGTTACCTAAGTAACTTAGGAAATGAATAGACACTATGAGACAAAAACACCCGGAAAAAAGTGGACACCGATAGTAATGATTTAAAGTTTACCTTTAGGTTTTCCTTTTTTAGTTTACCTAATGTCTGCCTTTAGGGTGCAGTCACCATAGAGAGATTATATTTCTGAATAGCATATTTAGAAGCCTATTCAAATAAAAAAAGAAATAAGAAAATAAAGAGGACATATGAATGTGAATAAATCGAAATGAAAGTTGTAAAGAAAAAAAAAGAAAGCTACTTAACAGTGTATGGACTTAGAACCTTAATTATGAACTCTTCAATCTGCCTGCTGTATTACCGACTGTGTTTCTACATTTTCTCCTAAACTTACCACAAAATAATTAAAGAATTAATTTCTATTTATAAACTTCAATAATTATAGAAATAAATAGAAATTTTCTTCTCCTAACTAATCTCATTATATCCAATTTCATTTGCCCTCTGGCTTCCTTTATACAACCCCTCTACAGAGCCCTGAAAATAGGGGAGTGCACGTGCTAGTCATTCTTTCTGCTCAGCTGCAGTGCTGAGCTCCTGGGACTGCCTGAAGGGCTGGGTAGCCCTAGAGCCAAGGCAAAGTTTGTAAGAACGTGGTGTTTCTCTAGGCTTGGAAGAATGAAGAGATGCAGATGTATCCAGATGGAAGGACTCAGTGTCAAAAGCAAAAGCAATTCTCTAACCCTCTTCTTTTATTCTAATATTTAAAAATGATTTAAATTTTACTTGCACACAAACTAAACACAAATGCACACATCTAAAATCAAACTCAATTATTTTGAGCTCTGTGGCAACTACAGTAACTCAGAGGAAGTCACTGTGTAATTATACTTTCTCTTAATTGGCATGAGCCTCTTTTTTTTTGTTTTCATTTTTATTGAGGTAGGTGGGACCTTCTCAGCTATCTGTCTACCTACCTATCTATACAAATACACATACACATACATGTACTTACATATGTACTTTTTTACACACACAAATACATTCACACATATGATAGGCACTCTGCTATACAACTTCTCTGAATTGTATTACATTTGACATGGTCTGGCAACTGCATGCACATGGTTTTTTACATTAGAATATAAACAGTTCTACTACCATGAAATCCATTCAAAGGAAATGCTATAAAAGAATTTAACAAAAATTACCTAAATTTCCCAGCCTGATCCATTACTCTTGTGCCTCACCAATAATTGTATTATACATCAGATATATGAACACATAAACAAAGTTCTGAACTTTCTAAATTGGGATATTACTTAAATTGTCATCTAATAACTGAAAGAAGGATATTGCTCAAAACTCATACATTATATACAAACTGAGCATAAATACTTTTTTAAGGATTAAATAATTTAAAGAAGTGAATAGTGAATGGCACACAGAGGCATCACAGTAAACTGGCTGTTGTACAGGTAATCCAGTAGGAGATTTTGTGGGGAAAATTGATTGGGAAAACTTTGGCTGTCACGGTAAGAGGCTGGACTTGATCCATCAGGGCTATAGAAAGTCACTGAGTAGGAAATTAACATAATCAATTAACTACTTTAGAAAAAAATAATTTTGAGGTTGTGCAGTGCAGACAGTGGAAGTAGAGAATTCCAAAGATTGCAATGTGTTAGGGAAGAATAAAGGGCCAAGAATGAGCATGACCTCAATAGAAACTGGAGGTTACCTCAAGGTGGAAACTGGTTCATCGAGGACAGAATAAAGTTAAGACTGTAAAAGAAAAACCATGAAGTAAAGCTTTCTAGATACTACGACGTTTTGAAATCTGTGTGTTCACTACACACCCTAATCCAGTTCTTCCCGCCATATCAATTAGTGGTTCAGACTGGGTGAAATCTGTAAGAACTGAGGATACCAGCAGAGGAATTAAGACTTAAGGCCACTTGTAATATACTTGGAGAAGATGGGGGCAGGGGAGGTGAGGGAACATTTAGCACGTGAAGACACGGGAACCGGAAGCAGAATCTAACCCCTTTCCAATCTATTCTTTGGCTGATGAATCTCAACTCCTCTTTTAAGTGTCCTGTGGACAGATGTGCAACCAGATTGGCATAAAGTTCTCTTCCATTCATTCATTTCCAATAAATTTAATAGGAAAACACTACTAAAATTTAAAAACTATTAAATTTTTTAAAAAGCACAGGCAATGAGAAATGTCACTATTGGCTGGTTATCTTTCCTGCCCCTGTTGCTCATCCAGGTTTACTAATATTTCCCATTCCATTTTTCCTTCTATTGTCCACCTACTTACTAGTTGTCACAGTCAAACAGGATATATGAAATCAAGAATAAATAAAAAGAAATGGCAGAAAACTTACAAATCTATTACCAGTATTATATAATTAGCAGGTAAATAAATAACATATCACTCCCTGACTTAAATTCTAACCAGCTCAAGCATGGGATTTTTGCCTGTAATCTTTGTGTCAAATATTTAACCCAAATGCTTTATCCTTGATAGGATAAAATGATGAACTAAATAATTCTATGAAGGTTTAGAAAAATAGAGGCAACATCAATAGAACCTGTTGACTTTGAGACAGCTCTCAACAGCAAGATGATTTAATAAGTGGTTCTAGATAAAAGATAAAAAGGAATTCAATTTTTTAGTATTTGCTAAACAGCACATGACATGACAGATCAATATCCATGTCCTCTTGTAGAGATAATCTCCAGTTATCCTGAAAGAGTTGTGAAAACAAAAGCTTAGCAGCTACAAGAGAATTGAGGGCAGGGATCATATTTCCCTAGAATCAGTTTTGAATGATAAAACTTATTATCCAGCTGTCAGTCAGAGAAAAATAGAGGATGTCCCAAAGCTCATGCCAAGAAAAAAAGGAAGATCCTGCCAAAGATGTACACAAACTAAGAGCACTGAAGCATGACAGGGAGCTTCGTGCTCCCAGCTACCTTTTCATCAGAAATCCTAGAAGCTGACTGTTCTCATCCTATTTATCAAAACAAATACAAGAAGAGTCAATTTCCTGACTGCCAGAGAAAATATATGTGAGTTTAAAAATAATAATAGTAATAATAATTGAGATGAAATTTCTGAACAAAGGTGAATTAAAAAAATAAAACGAAGAAATCATTGATATAACTTGGGAGAGGAAAATACTTAAGGGTTTTGGAGGACACAGTCTTTACTTTTCCCTACTGATGCTTTGTATTTTTATGCTTTGCTTCATGGTATGCAATGAAAATAATCAAGGTTTTACATGGCACATCTTTTCAACCTTATAGCATCATTAGTCTTGCCAAAAATATTTCATCTCTGCTCCCATGGGTCAAACTGAGTTAGTGGTAAGTTGGTGAGATGACTTGATTAGCACTGTAATGTGAGGGGGCCTCAGGTCCAGGAATAATCACGAACCTACTGTCAAGTCTTTGGGCTTTCTCTTGTGCTGTTGAAATGACACTCTTGGACTCAGGGAAACAGAATGACAGGCGGTACATGTCTCATTCAGCTCTCCTGCAGAGTCACAATAATGTTTACCCAGGACCACCATCAGAACAATACTAAGCGTTCATCGGATTAAGCCAAAATTTGTCATTTTCACTGCTTTTAAGAGCCTGAGTGAAACTCATCAAGACATCCTAATAAACTTAACATACACATCTTCTTTACAGCTATGCTAAGGAAACAGGGTGATTTTTCAAGAATAAATACCAAATGACACGGAAAAGAAGACAAAGATGATTCTTTTTCCAATAAAGAAGTCCAGCTGAATGTCTTATTATGAAACTTAATTCTCAAAATATGGGCAGTTGAAAATTTGGGAATTCATGTGTTTCACTTAAACCCCTATGTAATTATGTTAGATTATGTTGGAAGAAACATGTAATTACGATCAATGAGTCCACTTCAATTCATCTCTGATAGTGCATATTCCACTTCTGTGCCATAAAATAAGTAAAATTTTAAAAATAAACCATTCTTTAAGGATAACTGTCTGTATTTGGATAAAATGTGAAAGAGAAAAATGAAAAGGCATTTTCCTTTGGTTTACAGAAAAAGAAGAAAATAATCTACCACTATTATAAAATAAGCTTCATTTTTCACAAAAAATTTTTAGCAACAACATTAATCAGTCACAAAAAGGTAGAATGATTTGCATATAACTATTAAAAAAGCAATATGGAAAACACTGATTTATAAGATGTAGTGTAAAAAATAAGGTGACTTTAGAAGAGCTGTTTATAGCAATGACAAAACTGTAGAGGGGATTTTTTAGTGCCTTCAACCCTAAAATGAAGATAAATGACACACTTCTTAGGTTGTCCTAAAAACTGAGGTAAATGTCTTGTATCAAGCACAGTCATAGGCCCAATGTATATGCTTGGAAATTTTATTTTCTGAACAATAAAGCAAATAATTTTAATATGCTTTAAGTCCAAGAGCTAATGGAAATAGACTCTTAGAACTCAATTCCGTATAGTAGTTACAGTGATGGGTTCAATTCTTCACCTCTCCTTGTATTCATACTGTTTGCCATGTGACTTTGCAATCTCTCACACCAAAAAATAGAGAGTATATTTCCTCAGCCTTTGATTTTGAGCTTGCCGTGTAACTTGCTCTGGTCTCAAGAAGGAGACACCAGCGATGGTCTACAGTCTGTATCTCAAGAAGCCCTGTGAGGTCCGGCTGGCTCTTACCCTGCCACCATCACTTGAATAAAAGATACATGGGAAGCAGAGCTCAGTCACCCTAGTTGCACCAGCAAAAGCTGTATCAGCCACCTGCCAGTCTATCGGATTGCCGTGAGGCAGCAAAGTCATCGGACACTCCTAGTCAGCCATTTCAGAAGGGGGAGCAATACATGCTTGTTTATGACACTGACAAAATTTTGTGGTGAGTTGTTACTCAGCATTTTGATATGATCCCCATTCCATTTTGATAATCCCCATTCCTAATCTCTTCATTTGGTAAGTCACCTTAATATTTGTGGAAAGCTCACATCATCTCTCTACAGAACAGCGCTCAACAAATTTTATTTTTCTATAATGGGTTGTGCTGGGCCACTGCATGCTTCTTTAGTATTCTTTTTGTAATAGGAACATTTATTAAGGGCTTGACAGGTGCCAGGTACTGTCGTATATGATATATGCTCTAAAAAAATGACTTTAAATGAATTTGTTTTTGTCTCCATTCCCTGTATGCTCTTTGAGAGAAAGTTCATTTTTTTCATTATGCTCTTACAGATACTCAGATATTAAATGTTGGACCAATAATTCTATGAGTGAGAAGACATATCAATAATAATTGAGAGTAATTTTCCAGTGTCCTAATACTTATTACAATATTTTAGCTTTTTATATCAATATGATGTTGTAGGTGTATACAAAAGTGCATCTGAAACATAGTCTAAATTTCTTTACTTCTGACATATATATTGTTACCCAAACCCTTCTAACACTGCTTTTTGTTTTCCTTAACTACGTAAGTCTCTTTGAAACATCTTACATCTATCCTTGAATGAATCAGTCAGTCAATTAAAACTGGAAAATTATTATGAAGTATATTAGTTAATGAAATGTTGAGGGTCTGTTTTAATTGAGAACATCTTATGACATGAAGCGCCCTTACACAGCCCAAAAATAAACTACAACAAGTACATTATAATGATATCCTATGTAAGTACAGCTCATTTCACTCCTTACAAAGATCACGATTTTAATACATCATCTTAGGTCCTTCTTTCATTCCTTCTGGAAATTTGTTAAATAGACAAATTTGCTTTTGATCACATTGCTGAACAAGGAAGTGAAACCTTTCTAAATTATAATAGAAAAAAGCTATAATATACAAATTTTGAAAATGACAGCAGCTATTGACAGCCTTTGATGCATCTTTGGATTTTATAAAATGCAAGTGTCTGGTCACATGCTTGCTCAGCGGGAATAGGAAGACATAGAAGGGCTGTAGGACTGATGATTATTTGTCCATTTCCTTTTCTGAAGCCACCATTTATGCTATGCTTTCATGCATGATGAACAGCTTGCAGATCCTTCACATGTAATCAATAGCTGTGAAGTTTTTATATTAGGTTTAGAGATTAGGCAGCCTTGATTATAAATTTTATCGATTTGTACAGCTTAGTGCAGAAATCCCCGTACATTTTTCAGAGATTAAATTAAAAAGATATATGGCCTACACACGCCAGAAATGCCAGTGTGATTATATGGTGTGACCTCTTTACACTCATTCCTCTAGATGAATAAGACCTATCTAGGGCACTCAAACATGAGTCGGCATGTCAACAAACATCAAGCTGAGTAGTAAACACAGTGAAAATGTGACAAAAAGAATTACAAAACTGCAAGGAAACCTGCCTAAGACTATAATTAATACAGGATACTTGCAAGGATTAATTGGTTTGGCTCATTTGTAAATTAGGAAATTGACAGAGATAAGAATAATGAACTCTTTAACTTCTACCTGGAAAATCTGATCCTATATTAAAACTGAAGATTCATGATCTTTTTTTAAGATGGAGGAATGAGGGCCATTGTTTTTAAGTACTAGAAAAATAAATATGATCACATTAAAGTTAGCAAATAGCATAGTGACTACAAAATTCACAACAAAATCTGCTTTATGAATATTCCCACCTCAAACACTTTCAAAGTACTGCAATATATTTTATGTCCACTATTTTAAGGTCTAAGGCTATCCAGAAAAAAGTTAATATGCAAATATCAGGGAAGGCTAACATTTTTCAATTTGAAAACCTTATTTTTCTCTTTTAATGTTCTGTTGTGGCTGTCTGAATATTAGTTCACCTTTGTTCCTTTGTGAAGTATTTTTCATTCTTGTAATTATGTCCCAAATCTCTATAAGCCCTATATAGGATGACACATAAAGTGGAAATAAGTAAATGGTGAATCACTTTGACGACATGAATCCTAAAGAATTCATTTCCTTGCCTTTGAAAATAATCTCCAGCCTGATCTCTGCCCTGAACTCCAGATTTATATATCCAATTGCCTACTAAATGTCTCAACTGGACTGTCTAGTGGGCATCTCAAATAAATCTGCAATACTGGGTGAAGGCTATTGCACAGCCTGTTCCTCCGGCAGTCTTCCCCATATGCCAGGTACCCAGACCAAAAAAACCTTGCTCGCCCAAAGGCCTTCCTTCATCTTGCACTTCACTTCCATTCCATCAGCAACGCTGACCATTCTCCCTGGAACTCAACCCCTTACCACTACTTCTACCCCAATGTCTTTGATCTTAGCTGATATCACTTGGGGCTGCAATTGGTGAAACTGTTCCCAAACTAAACTGGAATGAACCCCTGCTTCCTCTTTTACCCCTCCTTCACACCATTGTCAGAGGGACCCTGAAAAATCCTCTAGTGGTTGCCCACCGAAGTCAGAGCAAGAGTGAAAACCAGTCATCATCATGGGTTTCTCGGTCATGCACATTCTACTGCCCACCCTACCTCTGGCCTTGCTCCCTGTCTACCTCATCTCCCGCTACTCTCTGTCTAATCTACCCATTAGACTTTCCTCAAACATGCCAGACACATTCTTGCCTCTGGCAGGGCCTTTGCACTGCCTCTTCTCTATGATGCAAATGTTCTTCTCCCAGATGTAATTAATAGATCTTTGTATCTTCTGCAGTCACTAAGTTTCTGGCACATAAAAAATGAGCTACAAATTTTTGCTGAGTGAAAGTTACTTTTAATAATAGAAAAGCCACCATTAAAATTATATGTCTGAATTTAGTTGTAAAATGAAATTTAAATGACTGACCATCTGTATTCTCTAGGAGTAACATTAACATGTTTTAATACTTAGGAAGCAAAGTAAAGATTTCAATTTGAGTAACAAAAATGTCAAATTACTGGGAGAAATCAACTAACAGGAGGAGGGTAAGGTTATAGACCTTTGAAAAACTAAAGTAGAAAATCTTTGACAGAAGGAAGTGTACATTTAATGTTGGGAATCTGAAAAGTACATTGACATTTTTTATCTATCATGAATATCAGGCTAGGTTAACAATATTCATATTGAACTGCCTATTACTGTTTTTGATCTTTCAAGCATTTTTCCTTATTTTCTCAACTAGAGAGCAAGTTCCTCCAGGGACAGAACATATTTACTACTTCACTTCTTATTCAGTGCTAAGCATAGAGTAAGAAAGTGATGAATATATTAACTTTAGGTTATTTTACCCTAAAGGAGTTGTTATGAAATCTAAGGGCTTTAAACATTAAATATCAAAATAACTCACCAAGACGGATGGGAAAAAAAATCCTTGAAGTCAGTGATGTTTTTTTCAAAGCATAGGAACAATAACTTTTGTTATCTTACATTATTTGATATTCTAACTTAAAAATTAGATGTTCTGTCTAAATTGAGTTGAACTTATGAAGAATTGATTTTGTTTTAGGTTATGCTGTAGAACAGATGGTGTCATTAAACTCATATTAAGCATCTTTTTCACTTGCATGGAAACCTAAAGAAATTGCTCTTTAATTAGAGCCTATACGAGTACTGTTTACCTTGAGTTTACTCTCAATCAGGCTCTCTGATTTCTGGCATCAAGTACCTTTGGGTATGGCTTTTATTGACACCTGCCTGTTTATTTTAGTGGCCTTGAATAAGTTTCATAAGAATATTTCCTCATCTCTATGTGTTTCTACATGTGATATATTTCTTAAATTACTAAAAGTAGCCACAATAAGAAAGTAGAGACCTCCATTCGTGAAAAGACCATAGATGTGTATGAAATTGGTTAAAGGGAATGGGCTGTGGAAATGGATTTCGGTTACTTATGTGCAAGTTACTTAACATCTGTATATATATCAGTCCTAAATCCATGAAATAGGGATGGGGGAGTGGTGCCTATGTCAAAGAATTATAATTAAGATATAATAAGATGCTACACGTAAAGTGCTTAAAAAATACCTGGCATATTTTATGAGTGATTTGTGGCTATCAATTTTATTATGATACTATATTAGTGGTCAACTAACATCATCACTTATAAGAACGAAATCCTAGAGAAATTTGGGAGAGGATTTTTTCCACCAAAAGTGGATTACCTGTCACCTGTGGCTATTTATCTTCTATTCCCCACATGGAAAGGAAAAGAATTCATTTATAATTTTCAAAATGTCAAGTTAAATAATTTTTTTTTAAAGCATGATATCTGTAGTATTTTTGAATTCTAAGCAGTCATCTCTATATTCTTCCCATCTTCCATTTTATATGTAATTACTGATTACATATAAATTGTAATTTTAAATGTATACAATTACTGTATATACAGTCAGGTATATTCTCTTGTTTGTTTGTATTTCATTATTCTGGTTCCCTTGAAATAAAGAAAAAAAATTCAGAATGTTATTTTTACCTGTTTTGCTCCATAATTTATGTTAACCTTTAGATTTTAAAAATTAAACAATTAAAACATGAATATATTTTTTTAAAAAGCATGATATCTGATTACCTTACAAAAGTTAGGATGGCCAACATCAAAAAGACAAGGAACAACAAATGCTGGTGAGAATACGGAGAAAGGGGAACCCTTCTACACTGCTGGTGGGAATGTAAATTAATTCAACCATTGTGGAAAACAATATGGAGGTACCTCAAAAAACTAAAAATAAAAATACCGTTTGACCCAGGAATTCCACTCCTAGGAATTACCCAAAGGAAACAAAATCTCAGATTCAAAAAGACATATGCATCCCTATGTTTACTGCAGCACTATTTATAATAGTCAAGATATGGAAGCAACCTAAGTGTCCATCAGTAGATGAATGGATACGGAAGATGTGGTACATATACACAATGGAATATTATTCAGCCATAAGAAGAAAACAAATCCTACCATTTGCAACAATATGGATAGAGCTAGAGGGTATTATGTTCAATGAAATAAGCCAAGCAGAGAAAGACAAGTACCAAATGATTTCCCTCATTTGTGGAGTATAACAATGAAGCAAAACTGAAGGAACAAAACAGCAGCAGACTCACAGACTCCAAGAATGGACTAGCAGTTACCAAAGGGGAGGGGTGGGCGAGCGTGGATGAAAGGGAGGGCGAAGGTGACTAAAGGGTATTATGACTGGTACACATGGTGTGTGGGGGGTCACAGGGAAGACAGTGTAGCACAGAGAAGACAAGTAGTGACTCTGCGACATCTTACTACGCTGATGGGCAGTGACTTCAATGGGTATGGGGGGGACTTGATAATATGGGTGAAGGTAGTAACTACAATATTTTTCATGTGAAACCTTCATAAGAGTGTATATCAGTGATACCTTAATAAAAAAATAAAGCAAGATATCTGGATTACTTTGCCCATTTTCAGGTCCTTCAAGAATATGTATATAAGGTATTAGGGAAAAATATCTAACGAAATAAAAACAGCCCTAAAATCTAACAGAAATATAACAAATAGAGAACTTTAAGAAAAATAGATAATGCTGTTGAACACAAAGCTTTTCTGCTAAGCCAGGTCCTTTTAGCCTACCCACTCATTTTCATTTCTGAATGCAAACTCTTTTTCTCTACAAGTGAAGTTTTCAATATATCATTAAATAATAATACTAAAAATTTCAAGAATTTTTGTTTTGAATGTAAAGCTACAATGAGGGTTGTTTCAAAGGTTTTGTTGTTTATCTTCTATATAAATGGTTGCTCAATGACATGTCCAGCAACCAAACGTCATGATTAAACTGTAGCTATTTATCATATTCTAACATATCTAATGCTTTCTTTGAACACTCTAGTATGTTTTGCAAATATATAAAAAATAATTTAGTAAGTACAAATGATTGAACACCTAACAAAAGGTACTTTATTATGAATTCTTTAACATTCTTTAAAATTAAAAATAAATATCTAAGTAGTTAATTTTTAGATTCTTTTAAAATTATGATCTGTCTTGAATATAGAACTGTATATATAGTCATCTACTAATAAATTCACATAAATAAATTTAAAACTTCAATTAGTTAAACTTCAGTAATTAAGGTTACTGATACTTCACTAGTATGCAAGATTTTTATTTGTGTTTTTTTTAATTTTCACATAATTTTTTACACATAAGTGTAAATTTTACACACAATTGTGCAGGGCCCAATGAAAATCATTAAAATGGAGTACTCAGCAATTGATGTATGGCAGGTCCATCTCATTCCCTTCTTTTACATGCTTTAAGAAGGCATTCTTGTATGCATTTTCTGAAGCAATGATTCATCATGGAATGTAGTACATCAGAAACATATATTTTTCAAGTCATTTTGAAACATTTTTCTTAAAGCACTCACACTTTGATTGTTATAACCATTGAGGGAATCCCTTTCAAAAATGACATGCACACTTTCCTGACATCTTAAACGCTGTATATTGAAAATATTAGCAGGACAATTATTAAGGCTCATCATTATGGCTGTGGTTTTTGATGATACTCTCCTGGTAAAGTAAAACTCTATAATTTTGAGTATCTCTTAGGCTTACATAATGTCTTCTTTCTTCCAAGGGGACTGTGAAGACAAGAATTATGCCATATTTCTTTGCATCCGTCATGAATTCAAGCATAATGCCACATTGTAGATGCCTACTTAAAATTAACTTATTGAATAAAATAATGAATAACTGCATTAGTTTTCGGTGAATGAACACATTAAATCTGTTTCCTTTACAGACAACCATCCCATCTTTTTCATTGATGTTCCTTGAGTGGGCAGAACAGCCCAAAGTAATAGAATGCAAAAAGTGATGGGGAAATAAATAGTATTTATTTGATGTCTTTAAACATTAATTATTTTCAAATAAAAATACATAGTTTAATTTTAAAAGAATCATTAGTTTGATGAAAAAAAGTGCTAACAGTCCATCAGTTTGCCTTACGATACCCACATACTATTTCATTACAGCTCTTCTAAAAACTACAATGAAAATATCTTTGTTAAATCATAATACTTGTGACAATTTGGGATGGAAGGATTTCCAAGCTTCTCCAAGGGAAAGCCTGAGTCCCTCCCAGCAGCTCTGCCTCACTGAGTGAGGACTCACACGGAGAGGCATAACTGACATGACATTCACTGTTGAGCAAGACAGCAGCCTTCTTCGTGGGCATATGCCCAGCGCCACACAGGGAGAGCCCTCTCCTTTCTCCTCAACACTAATTTATTTCTTTTCATTTGTCAACCACTGCAATTTTCTTTGAATTTTACATGGATCCGAAAGCGCTCTCTCTCCTGTGGCAATGTGTCCTCCAGCCCTGCCGAAACCCCACCAGATCCCTGAACAGCACAAGACACCCTTCACACTTGAGTCAGAATCAGTTGTTAAACACATTCTTAGGAGTCAATGTTGTTTCAGTGCCAATATTGTACTGTTTAAAAATGATACTGTCTACTGCTTCCTCCAAGTGACACTAAAATAACAAGCAAGTTTAGTCATTTGAGTAAATAAAAATTAGCTGACAATTAAGTAGTCGATAAAAATCCAATAAAATAAAAGTAAAATAAAATTCTAATTTTTTGATGTGGTACACATTGCACAAAAAAAATGGAGACATCTAAGAATTAAATACCTACTGTGTGCTATGGAAAAGGCTTTCAGTATGTATTGTTTCATTTAATGCTCACAGAAAGTCTAAAAAGCAGGTATTATTTATTCCCTGACAACTTTATAAAACAAGAAACTGATACTAGGAAGAGGTTGAGTAACTTAACGATGGTTTAGCCAGAATTCAAATCTAATTCTGGCACACTTGAAAACAATACTCAGTTTCTAGCAGTATACAGAATTTGTATTAAGGAATCTGAAAAACATCAGTAATGATACATACAAACTTTTCCACAGAAAGAGATTAAAATTTACATTTTCTTA
Organism: Smutsia gigantea; assembly: GCA_032199065.1. Classification (NCBI taxonomy): domain Eukaryota; kingdom Metazoa; phylum Chordata; class Mammalia; order Pholidota; family Manidae; genus Smutsia; species Smutsia gigantea. The sequence goes on along the minus strand of JAVSCE010022642.1, from coordinate 152,860 downwards.
AGTGTAAAATACCTACTATGTTCCAGTAAGTTACATTTAACGTATTATTGTGACCACAGCTCTTTAAATAACACCAGAGTAACTAAATGCAAATGAATAGCCACATCAGCCTCGTAAAGGAGCTCCATCCCTTCCAGGCTTGTCCTTTTTCACTTTCAGAAGTTTGAAATGTAAGGTTAATTATGATTTTCAGTGTAACCCACTTACATTCTTAATAATGGTTACATTATTAATGGCACACACCTGCCATAAGGACTGTGATGGTCCAGTTTCTCTCATCTTATTTTAAGCTGTGTGTGCAATTACTCACATGTTATATTTGCTTTTTTAATTGTTACATTTTGTTGTTATATGGCAATAATTTAATATGTACCAATGTCTCAGAATTGATTCATAAAAGCCAAAAAACAGTAATGAACATAGGCAGGTCCTTAGCATAAAGAGTGAACAAGGGTCAAGTGTCAAAACATTATGTGAATCTTTCTGTGCTAGAACAGGCAGTAATAAAAAGGACAAAAAAAATGATACACAGCTTGAGTACTTGAAACTTGGATTTTCTTATATTTGGTGATCCATTCATCTCGGATTATTGTACTGTCTGTAATAAAATTATGTCAAATAGTGGCTTACATCTACTGACACTTTCTCATCATTTTCAAAACAAGCTCAGTAACCTCTGTAAGTAAACCAAACAAGTTCTTACAAAAAGAAAGCAAAATGATGCTTTATGTGATGAAATACTTCAGTCACCAAAGATAGGAAGGGAGCAGGAGTAGACTTCCAAATTCACACTATTTCTAAGAGGTCACTAAGAAAATTAACAATAAAAATAATGCACTCAAAAAATCAGGGAAACTACTGACAAAATATCTATATCAATGAATACTGTCACATATTGGAGCTATGCAATGTAGAAGAGCAATGCCCATCTCTTGGAAGTAGTACGAGACATTCTATTTAAGCTGAACAAACCCCTGATGTGCACAGAATATGCTCCTGATGGATGTGTGGGCAAACCTGAGGGCACAATGCTCCGTAACTTCTGGTATCAGTTGTCCTCAGACACTAGGACTACACACAGATACAAGGCAGTGAATTCAACACTGGTGGAACACAGCTGTGTATGCAGAGGGGAAAGCTGGCACTTTGTAAAGAGAAATAATACTCGAATATCAATACAGATATTTTATTCATGGAGAACAGCTAAGGGTCAAGCATAATCTATCTGATCTTGATTCACTGTTGAAGGAAATAAAATGGTGAATAAAATGACCTTGTATTTTCTATGTACTGAGTGAAGAAATGGGCCATGAATACAAGACCACCATGGTACACTGAAATATGCTGATTTTAGAGGGGAAAGAAGCCCACATAGGTTTTCAAAATAAAGGAGAAACACATTTCTTCCTGACACTGCTCATGCTATTGAAGACCATTTCAGTGATTTCAAGTGTTATGCAAAAATAACTCGATTTTATGCAATATACTCAACTTATTGAATAGTCTAAACCTATCATATCGAGGCCAAAATAGCACCATATTTAAATCTGAGGATCAGAGAGATTTCTTAAGATGAGTGTATAGAGATACAAATGACACAGTCACTCCAAGTTTAATCTAACTCAACAGAGAATGGTTTTTATGTTTTTTATAGAAAGAGATTGGTGTTCTATTGGTAGGTATATTTAAAAAATTTCCAATGCCGCAACCAAATGTGAAAAAACAATTTCAAGTCCTGAATTTAACAAAAGTGTGCATTAAAATCAATTTTTTGTTATATCCTAAGTTAAAACATTTAACTCTCTAGCTTCTGAGTAAGATAGGCTTGCCAACTTAGACTCTGACAGTTTGCTAAAAGTGACTTCCAATAAAATATCCACTTCACATGTCTGGCTCCACATCACATCCAAACATCCAGAAGTGACAGTCACGAACTACTCTTTAGTGATCAGTCCCATCAATCTACAATTATGTGTTAATACTAAGTTGGAGGGTATAAGGAAAAGAGAAAATACAGACTAGATCTAGAATTTCAGGAGTTTCTCAGAATATTCATCTTAAATTGACATAGGAGTAACAATGAAAACTGCAATTAATGACTTTTTCTGATATGAAACAAATAGCACTTTTATTTTAAAATACAATTTTACTTTTTTGGGGGGGTATCATTAATATACAGTCACATGAGCAACACTGTGGTTACTAGATTTTCCCCATTATCAAGTTCCCACCACATACCCCATTACAGTCACTGTCCATCAGCATAGTAAGATGCGATGGAGTCACTATTTGTCTTCTCTGTGCTATACTGCCTTCCCTGCACGCCCCCCTCCCCACGTTATGTGTGCTAATCTTAATGCCCCTTATTCCCTTCTCCCTCCCCTCCCACCTACGCCCCACCCCACCCAGTCCCTTTCCCTTTGAAAACTGTTAGTCCATTCTTGGATTCTGTGAGTCTGCTACTGTTCTGTTCCTTCAGTTTTTGTTTTGTTCTTATGCTCCACAGATGAGTGAAATCATTTGGCACTTTTCTTTCTCCGCCTGGCCGATTTCACTGAGCATAATACCCTCTAGCTCCATCCATGTTGTTGCAAATGGTAGGATTTGTTTTCTTCTTACGGCTGAATAATATTCCATTGTGTATATGTACCATCTCTTCTTTATCCATTCATCTACTGATGGACACTTTGGTTGCTTCCATTTCTTGGCTATTGTAAATAGTGCTGTGATAAACATAGGGTGCATATGTCTTTTTGAAACTGGGGTCCTGAATTCTTAGGGTAAATTCCTAGAAGTGGAATTCCTGGGTCAAATGGTATTTCTATTTTTATTTTTTTGAGGAACCTCCATATTGCTTTCCACAGTGGTTGAAGTAGTTTACATTCCCACCAGCAGTGTAGGAGGGTTCTCCTTTCTCTACAATTTTACTTTTATTTTAAAATTTACTTATAACTGTGCTTTCCAGGTTGCATTGAATTCCTTTATGTCAACTGTAGATACCAAGTTGTGAATAACACTGCCCTATTGGGTAAAGTTCCAATTCCTTAACAAAGTACATGATACCCTCTTTAATCTAGGTTCTGACAACCTCCCCACTGTCTTCTTACCACTCTCTCTTCATGTTTCTGGAATGTCAAACTATCTGTAGTTCTCCATATCCACATGCATTTTCCTTACCTCCATAATTCTGTTTTTGCCATGTCCCCTGATGTAATATACTTCCCTCTCTGACAGCCTCTCCCTCGTTCAACCATTCCATCTGGCTAACTCCTCCTAGCCATTTTTTAATATCACTTAATGTCACTTTAACATCATCTAGCTTTGAAATTTTTATCTTAGCTCAGATGTTCTCTGGAATCCTGCTCTATTCTCACATCTTCACCTTGCTCAGTTAGAAGGCTTTATAGTGCTTTGTGATAACTGACATCATGGAACTCACACCTGAAAGTCATCACTGTATGTGCTTTCCTCTACTACTGGAATGGGAGCCCCTCTAATTTATTTTTAATTTTTATATTCCCAGAGTGTAGCCCAATACCTAGCATACAGTAGGTATACCTATAAATATCTTATGACTGAATGAATGCTCAATTTTACCTGTGAGGATGGAGCATGTTGGTACAGATTTTATAGCTTTAATAAACATACTATTCTAATCACTACTCACACTATCCCTTTTTGAGCATGGCAAAGTAAATCTCGATGAGCTAGACATCTAGTTATGAGGGTAGTTAGAGATCTGTGTAACAATGCAATTACTTTTAGAGATTGACTTTGATATTCAATCTTTTTAACATACATATTTAATTTATATTTCAATGACACCAAGCTCTTACTTCCTGCACTTAGTTTGGATGACAATGAAGAGAAATTTAATGAGAATGGTGTAAAACTTGCAAAAAATCATGCATTCAAAACTAGCATATATAATACAGTTTTTGAGGTATATATTATAACTATCTTGGCTAAAAACACAATAAATAGAAAACTGAGGTATGAAAGAATTAGTCCTTTTCAAATTAATATGAGATCTTAGCATTTATTTTATTATGGAGAGAATGTATTTTAAGTTACAATGAATTTTTATTAGCTTAGCAAAGGGAAAACATTTGTTTATGAAAACTGTGGTACACTAGAAGCATGTGACAGAGTCAACATAAAAATAAGTATATCACAGGTTCAGAGCTCTAGGAGTGCTTGAAAGGTTATCCGGGCTGGCAATTCCCTTGCCTCGGCAAGCAAGAAAGATCGTTTTCAAAATGCAGCAGACAAATGCTTCTGTGTACTCAAAAAATGCCTCCAGGGGACGAGGAGTCATAATCTCCCTTAATAATTCACTAAGCCCTTTTTAAACATGGCACCTAAATATAGTTTAGCACATAGAGTTCAGAGGCCATATTCTTTTGCTTTTACCTTAGTGGTGAATTAGAAGAGCCTAATTCACTGAGTAAATGCAGTTTGATTTCTTACAGGCAATTCAAACTCGTGTCAGTCACTGAATGCATCATCTTTCTCTACCTCTCTTTCCAAACCAATTTTTCCTTCTACAAGTCACCTGCTCATTTGCTCAAACCTGTAAGTCACCCAAGATATGCTAGTTTTTCCCCCTCTTCCATACGCTTACACTGAATCAAGCCCCACATCTTAGTATTTGTTACTCTAAAATTCAACTGTTCCTCATTACTTCTAAGTCTCAGTTAGAACAATGAAAGTCTCCTTACTAGTCTCCTTACCTCCAGTTCTCTCTGCTCTCCCTTTTTTTGTAATTACACAGGAAAATACTCTTAGTATAACAGTTATACAAATATGGACACAAAACCTATTTATGACATTGTTCCAATTAACTACACCCAGGTACAATACCCACATGGACACACAGGAGAAAAGCATCCAGAAAGAATGACGAAGTGTGGTTAACTGCTTTTTTGTGCATACACAATAACAGATACACACACATATACGTACTACACTTAATACTAAAGTGCTAACGCTGTTATAAATTACTTAAAATTGTGATTTATACTATAAAGGAAAACTAAACGAATTATGAAAACATACAACAAGGAAGGTTTGATAATAAGGCATCAAGAAGACACCTTTGAAGGACTCTATCAGTTGCACCTTGTAGGATGCACAGATGTTACTTATCAGAGTTTTTAATGGCAAATTACAGACAAGCAGCTCAGCGTGAAGGTCCAGTGGCAGAGCAAAGGGTAGTCCAGAGAGGCCATGAAAAGGCATGGTGAGAATAAAGAAATAGTAGTGTAGAGTGCTGGCAGTGAGGCTTGTAAAATACGAGGCAGTGCCCACATCAAGTTGTGCCATGTATAAAAAGATTAGTCTTTGTTTTACTGCAATCACCAATCTGTTTATACATGTGTCTTATTTTGTGATTGAAAACATTAAATGAAAATATTGTTCTCCAGGGTGACACACCTAAAATATAACCCCAGCATGCCACTCCTCTGCTCCCTATCACATTCAGGGTCATGTTAAACAGCCCTGAAAGCACAGCATGCCTTCTGCACTGTGGGCAAGTTCTGGCTATTGGCTTGTACCTCATGGTCGGTCACACTGGGCTCCAGGCTAACTGAATGGCTGTGACCCTCACTGGACACAATCACAGACTCTTTTTCTTTGAGTCACACACACTTGTCACCAGGATCCTCTGGCTCATACATCAGAACAAAGGCCCCAGTTCCTGCAGCAAGTCCTCCAAACTACAGGCCCTCGGTGCTTACACACAGAATTAGGATTCTCCACCCAGCCTCTATTTTCCTGTGTGTTTCTCCTTGGTACAATTTAATATATACTCACATAAAAACGTGCAAAATGACAAAACAACAACAAAAACACAGAAATGTAAACTGTCACAAGGGAACTGACTTTATTGGGGAAAATGGATTATAAAAATGAACTTCGGAAGTCCGTGATATATAACAGAAGTCATTTAACATTAATTAAAGGAGCAAAGAGAAATTTCATACTTTAGTGTTATAGAAACTTCTTTCTTTCAATAAAATTGAAATATTAATACCTATCTTACAACAGCTCTCAAGGATGATATTACTATGTTACGGGATAATATATATGAAAGGGACTTGAAAAATATACTGTGCCTAACAGTGTATGGTATTATCAGTTTTGAGCCTAGAATTAAAATTCTGCATGTTCACAAGCTCTTATACCTTCCCTCAAAGATACTATAGATGGGAAATAACTTTATTTGCTATGCAATGTATATCTTTTTTACTCTTCCATCCTTATTGCATACCAGTCACAAACTTAAAATGTGTTTTTATTGCAAACCAAATATATAGAATGATATACAGTAACAGGTAAACACCTCTCCACTGTCACCCTGAATTCCCACTACTATCCTCCCTCCACATTCCTCATCAAACCTAATCACAGACTACTCACTGTTAATATATTTTCAAGACAAGCTTGTCTCAATGATTTATTGCTTTTCACAATATTTCTTCTATTTTTGTTATGTTTTAGGGAATCTGTGATGCTTTTAATTGTACCTCCTATAACTGATGTCCCAATCTGTCTTCTCTCTGTAGTATCTGTTACAGGTGAGGGGTGGATTAAGATTAAGAGGGATACAGAACTATCTAAATTTAGATTTAGAACCCATTATCTTTTAGAAATTTTATATACTTCTTGTCTTTCCTTATTTAATTTATAATTAATTAATGTTATCTATACATAATCCTTGAAATGGTGTAGGAATATCATTTGATTCCATTTAAAATATCAAGCCATTTGATTTATTCTTTGATTATGAAAAGGTCATGCTACAAATACACATTAATTTATTGATGATTATGTATCTGGGAGGAAATCAGGAGTCTTTCTCCACAATAATCTTTTAAATAAATAAGACATGGCACAACCAAAGAGGAATGAACCCAAAGCTTGTATTGAAAATAATTAAATTCTCTTTCTAAGACGACAAAGGAAATCCACAACCTTATACTTAAACTAGCAGCAGGGATATGATGCAGTGGGTGAGAGCAGGCTCTCTGGAGTTGGGTTACTGGGTCCAAACCTGGATCCAGGATTAGATATGTGACCAGGGGCAAGTTACACAACCTTTCAAAGCTTTTGTTCACACATACATGAAATGCTGGTAGAGAGAGGATCTTGTGTCGCTCAACAATATAAAAAGAAATGGAGTTTTTATTATTAAAACCTAATTTCAAATCTCAAATTTATAACACTGAATTTCAAACCACAAATTAGTGGTAATAACAGAGGTGTTTTGATGCATGATTATATCCGAATTCTGGAATTATGGATGACAGCACTCACGGTCCTCCAAAGTTCCTCCAGAAACACAATTCTATAAAACGCAGCTTGAAAACCAATTTTCTATTATGAAGTTTTGTGTGATTGTAACTTGGGGTAACCATCAATATAAATTTAATAACAATTGATTACGACAAATTGATTAGTTAATATTGCTGTCAGGTAACATTAGTTGTGCAGACTTTCAAACTTTACAAGGAAGACTCTCAGTAACTATTATTATATTCAGTAGAGATATAGGTATTTCCCAAAGATGTCATTTTATCATCTGCTATATTTACATTCTGCAGCTTTCTGTATTTTAAATTTCCAACCTACTTTATTTTTATCCACTAAGACAACACAGCTCTTTAAAAAAATGTAGTGTAGGTTTTAGGGTATAGTATTCATATTGTTCTAAAGATACTTATATTTTCATAATCAAGCTATTTATTTGTGATTGAGTAAATATGATCCAAAAGATAGAAACAGACTCCATAAGGAGGCTGCCTCAGTGCAGAGAGTAGAACAAATCCATGCATCAGCCAAAGGTGTTTTGATTCACACAAAAAATACAATGATGTTAATAAATAATAGACATGTTGCCTATGATTCAAAATAACTCCATTTATTTCTCTATCCATCAGACTTTCCAGTAAAGGGATCTATGACTTGATTTGCATCCAATGGCAATAAATCTAGGTTACCATGGATTTGCACTGTGGCATATTTGTGTTGAGCAAATACAATGGCACTAGTGTCAGTTATGTGTCCCAATTCTGGAAGTAAACAAGTAGTTCTGCTCTAAATAAAACTGTAGTATGTATATATATATTATGTAATATATATATATATATATAATTTATCTGTAATATATTTCTTCTCTAATATGGAGACTTCTTTTGATGAATATAGGATACAGAATTCAGAAAAGTAAGAAGAAAACTGAATTGTACATCATTTCTCTTAATGTTAACACAAGGCTTGAAATTTTCCCCCATCAATTTTTTTTGAACCATTAACATGCCAGTACAGGACAGCCAAAAGCTTAGAATTGACTCTTGATTTTTATGTTTTTAATGACCAACAAATATTTTAAAAGATGCACTTTTAGCTGTATTCTTAATCTTTCCCTGTTTTCGCTATGATAAATAAAATGAAGATATAAGCAAAACTCCATCTTGTCTTTTAAATCATTAATGGATTTAATATCATCAGTACTAAAATTGATCCTGGGGACAGCAGCTTATTAACCTCTTTCCACTTGAGAAATCAGCCATTAATTTCTGGACTTGCTTTTTATCCTTCCTACAATTTAAATCTGAGAAAGAAATTTTCCTGTTAATCCTTGATCATCAGCTTTCCTTAGCTTTGTCTTATAAAGGCCTTTATCAGAAGTTCTGAACCAAAGTAGCATTTCCCTTCTCCACAGATAACTTCTGCCAATACACTGCATTTATTGGATTTCTCTCAGGTAAGGGTCTATTTAGTCCTGAACAGAACAGTCAGGAACATTATTTTAACACTCTAAGAGTACAAATCAGCTGCTTTGAAAATTCCAGGAGAACAAATTAAAGTGACATGAGTAAATCTAAATTTCACCCATCTGCTAGACTAATGCATAATCCATTTATAAAATGTAATCTACTATGCTAGTAAGGCATACTTACATGAGCTTGATTCTCCCCAGTATTAAAAACAAACTTTAAAAACATTTTAGCATGAAAACATAACTGACAACAACAAAAATTGCCAAGCCATGGATCTGTTTAAAAACTTACACTTTTTGTTTGTTATTCTTTTAAATTAAATGTTCAAAGATCAAAATGACATTCTTAGATGGATTATTCCCTAAGTATCAGTTGTATCCTCCAAAGGAAGAATACAAAGTCTCCTAAAATATAAAAGGGTTTGGATATCTAACTTCTTGCTAAAAACCATTTCCCAAACTTCCTTAGGCAGTGACAAAATTCAGAACTATATAGTAATGGCTTTAAAATATTTTCTCAAAGGATTTATTTCTAATAGTACTGTTGACTTCGGCAGTTATTTCCAAGAATAAGCTAAAGCTGTCTACAAGAAAATAATAGCTAGAAAGTAAATTTACTCAAGGACCAAATTCACTTTATCCCAAAGAGAAAGACTTCAGTTTTATATAGGTTTCTCGATCATGGTGTTTTCCTGTTTCCATATGAATTTCACAACACAATTGTGAAATTGTCCATTGTAAAACGGACAATCAGTAACAATGCTTATGAGAAAAGTTTCTAATAAATTAATACTAGATGATTCCTCTTTTCAATTGAATTAATGAACATAATTTAAAAATCAATTAACTAAGCAACAACTCCATGCCAGGCACTTATTTAGGTGCTTTACATGTCATTTCCTTTAAATCTGACAACAATAAGAGATTTTTCCTATTGTTATCTACATATTAGAAATAAGGTTTAATATTTTGCCCAAGGTGACAGTATTGCAGGAAGAAGTCTGATTCTTCAACATTATAATCCAAAGAAATACTTTACAAAAATTTTTAATTGACATAAATGTTCTTAACTAATTTACCAGAGACTTTCCACTTTTATAATATCTTGTTTTTATTATACAATTAAAGGCTCAATCCCACTTTCAAGGATAATACTATTAATTTTTATGCATGCCAATTCTAGTCTTTTACTACGCAAATTTCTTGTCATAGGGGTGGCTAAAAATTGAGATTGTAGTCCCAGTAATGATTTTGGTATTTTGCTCTTAATAGTAAGAAATATTTGAAAATATTCTTAAAAAGTCTTCCATCTGAAGTGCAACTTTCTTTTTTTGAACGATTCCAAATACAGAGACTGTTGAGCTGTTTACAATCTAAGACAAAGATGTCATTGAACATAAATCTTTACCCCAATTTCAGATTACTTTGAATAAAGTGATTCCGCTACTTGATATCTATCAAAAATACACTGGAGGGAGTATGGGTGGCGTGATGGTTTTTTTCATGCTAACGAATTATCAACTCATAATCCGGAGTGGAGGTATGTGCTAATGATTATATTTTACGTATGTAATGCTTGTAAAAAATTTACATAATTATTGACTAGTTATCATGATCAAGGCAGAAAAATATAATATCCTTAAATGAACAAGAAAAAGGGAAAATCTGAAGCACCAATTTTGTTGAAGAATATTTAGACAACAGAAGTCAAAATCTTCTGTTCAGTTTAAGTTAAAAAAAAGATTTCAACACAAACTTGACTCCAACTGTTACATGGAATAAAATGCTAAAGGAAAATTATGACATTTCAATGAAATAACACAATAAAAAATATCAAACTTTTCACTGCAAGGAAAAAAAGGAATACAGCACAGTACTTTCCCCCATAACAATAAAGTGGACAGTTGAACACGTTTAAAAGTATGTTACCAAAAATGATACAGCTGACCCTTCAACAACACGGGGTCAGTTTTATACACTCAGGCTGCCAAAAGTTAAAGTCTAACAACATCAAATACAACTGACCCCTGAACATTGCAGGGGTTAGGGGTGCCAATGCCCCATTCACTGGAAAATCCAGGTATAATTTTGACTCCCTCAAAACTTTACTAAGAACCTACTATTGACCTGGAGCCTTACCGGTAACATAAACAGTCAATTAACACATATTTTGTACACTGTATGTATTACATCCTGTATTCTTACAATAAAGTAAGCTAGTTTTCCCAAACTGTTGCAAACCTCCAAAAATTTTTCCAATAATATATTTATTGAAAAACATTCATGTGTAAGTGGCCCCATGAAGTTCAAATCCATGGTGTTCAAGGCACAACCATATTTTAAAGTAATTAAAAGAATATTTTCTCCCCATTTCTAGAGGAAAAACTCCATTCTCTTTTTCTTCTACAGAATTGGAAGAAGAAATTGGCACTTATTTCAAAAAGTTTTTATGAATCAGCCCAAAAGAAGGAAGTGATACTTATGTTCAAGGACTTTACACATTTTGGGAAACTATTACTTTGCAAAATAATAAAAACAATTTAAAAGGCACAGTTTGAAAAAAATAATTTTAAAAGCATAACATAAAAAATAACTGACAGTAATATATAAGCATTAATTATTGTGCTGAGAATAGCTTAAATTCAGAGATTCAGAGTTAACTAGAGGTAGAAGGGAAGTGAGGAAATTTCTCAATTTTGACCAGATAATATCATTCCCAGAGGGACTGAGATTCATTTAGTACTTCCTTGGGCTAATAGCTGCAACTGATAGAAATGTTAAATGGAAGTACCAAATATTTATTCTTCGCAATTCAAAAATAAAAGTGACAATGCTTGAATCACCTAGTTTGTGTATATGTATGTTTGTCTATCTGTTTTCAAATACTTCTGATCAAAATGATTATACTGTATTTTAAAACATGAAAAATAAGAGCACTAGAAATTGTATTTTCATTCCATTATAATACTGTTAAGGTTATAAAGAAACATCTACAAACTTAGCTGCATGGAAACTTTTTTTGAAATTAGTATTATAATCTATTTTGCATATAAAACTCAGGTAATTTTTAAAAACTTAAAGGACTACTTCATAACAGCTGCTTCCTTTTCCCTAAATGATTGCCTTTTGGACTTTGTACCTACCAGATGTTGAGTGAATTTTAAATGTCTTTTAATGTTCAGGGTATTTTCCCCACCCCAGCAATCAACATTAAGATTACACCACACCTGCTCTCCTGCTTAAGTTCCACTTTTGCTGCACTTAGCACTAGATTCCAAGAACCGAATTTAGCTTTCTGACTCATGTTTAAAAATGAGCCAATAGAATTTTACTAATTTGTGGACATTAGTCATTTTACTGTGCCTCTCCAGTGTTCAGAGATGTCTCATTCCATGATAGGAGGGTAGTTAACACCTGTAAGGTAATTATATCTACCAAATGCTGTTGGCCAGGAATGTGAACATATAATTGTTCCTGCCATCTGTTAATTGTTGTATTTGAATCACTTATTTCATTATATACATTTACTTGGCATCTACATAGTTTTACTAGCCTCTAGAAATGCTACGTTTGCTTGTAGCAGAGTTTATAAGTCTTTACATCATTAGGATGGAATTTGTAAGTCTTTGGGGAAAGACACAAATATAAATGAATAAAAAGCCTGTGCGTGCACGTGTACAGAGGATGGGGGGGAAATTATTATCCTAGTGAGAGGGAAACCGAAACATGAAAGTAAATCATTTTCAGAGGAAAACATAAATTTATGAGAGAAGATAAGGAAGACAGATGGATAACCAAGATGGAATCCCGCCTGAAATCTTATAAATGAAAAAAAAAAAAAAACCACTATTGATCTCTATCACAGGAAGCCCCTGCAAAAGGGACTGATAAATCTTCACATCAAGCTGCTAAAAAGAACACTCAATGTTTCCATGGCTTTAAGCCTTAAAGTGGAATCCTCAGGTTCCACAGAGGGATTCAGAATTTTTACAAATGTTGTGTATACATTTTATGTGCGGTATTTTAACTTAACAAATACTACAAACAAATCTGAAAATGACCAGCTGTCTGACTGTGGGCAAGTTTGTTCATTGTCAGTGCCTCAGTTTCAGGATCCACAAAGCAAGAGTAACTGAAGTGTGGAGCTTAAGAGAGATCATGTATGTAGAGCGCTCCCATCAATGCCGAGCACATGGTGAGAGCCCGAAAATGATGACCTATTATTACTCTAATCATCATTTTTAAGACAATTCTAACATGGTAGACCAGTAGTATGCTCATTTTTACTGCAGCTTAATTTATTTTTATACAGGCTTCTTTTGCACTGTAAGTGTTGGAACACCTTACGGATGTGCCATGATGCATGTGGGTTGAACAGTGGCCCCCAAAACAGGTATCATTATCTAGAACATCAGAAGGAGATATTATTTGGAATAACGCTGTGGACAGGTAATGAAGGAAAGAATCTCAAAATGAGATCATCGTGGAATAGGGTGAGCCCTAAATTCAGTGAGGAGTGTCCTCAGAAGAGACAGAGAAGGAGGAAACAGAGAAATACAGGGAAGAAGGCCATGTAAAGACAGAGGCTGAGACTGGAGTGATGCATCTACAAGCCAAAGCACTTAGAAGAAAGCCGGAAGTCCCAGAGCTGCAAGGGGCAAGGAAGAATTCTCCCCTAAGACCTCCAGAGAGGAGCACGGCCCTGCTGACATCCTGATTGTGGCTGCTGGCTTCCGGAACATGAGAGAGTAAATTTCTGCTGTTTTAAGCTCTGTGGTAATTTGTTACAGCAGCCCTAGGAAATTAATACACATGGTCCAGAGGTACTTTGTTTGCACCAGTCTTTTGAAAGTCAGCCCTGAATGTCCACTCCAATAACACTATACAAACAAGATCATTTTCCTTTTTTCTTAATAAGCAATTTATTTTACAACAGATATTTACAGAAGACCTGCAAATATAGTACCAAATTCCCATATATGCCACACCCAGTTTCCCCTATTACTACCATCTTACATTGATACGTACATTTGTCAAAACTAATGAACTAATGTTCACATATTATTATTAACTAAGCTCCTTATTTTATTCAGACTTACTTAGATTTACTTCACTTCTACCTAATGTCATTTTTTTAAAGATATTATTGATATACACTCTTATGAAGGTTTCACATGAAAAAACAATGTGGTTACTACATTTACCCATATTATCAAGTCCCCACTCATACCCCAATTCAGTCACTGTCCATCAGTGTATATGATGACACAGATTCACTATCTGCCTTCTCTGTGCTACACTGTCTTCCCCGTGATCCCCCGCACAATGTGTACTAAACATAGTACCCTTCAATCCCCTTCTCCCACCCTCCCCACCCGCCCTCCCACACCCCTCCCCTTTGGTAACCACTAGTCCCCTCTTGGAGTCTCTGAGTCTGCTACTATTTTGTTCCTTCAGTTTTGCTTCATTGTTATACTCCACAAATGAGAGAAATCATTTGGCACTTGTCTTTCTCCACCTGGCTTATTTCACTGAGCATAATATTCTCCAGCTCCATCCATGTTGTTACAAATGGCAGGATTTGTTTCCTTCTTATGGCTGAATAGTATTCCATTGTGTATATGTACCACCTCTTCTTTATCCATTCATCTACTGATGGACACTTAGGTTGCTTCCATATCTTGGCTATTGTAAAAAGTGCTGCGATAAACATAGGGGTGTATATGTCTTTTTGAATCTGAGAAGTTGTATTCTTTGGGTAAATCCCAAGGAGTGGGATTCCCGGGTCAAATGGTATTTGTATTTTTAGTTTTTTGAGGAACCTCCACATTGCTTTCCAAAATGGCTGAACTAGCTTACATTCCCACCAGCAGTGTAGGAGGATTCCCTTTTCTCTGCATCCTCGCCAGCATTTGTTGTTCTTAGTCTTTTGGATGGTGGCCATCCTTACTGGTGTGAGGTGATAGCTCACTGTGGTTTTAATTTGCATTTCCCTGATGATTAGTGATATGGAGCATCTTTTCATGTGTCTGTTGGCCATCTGAATTTCTACTTTGGAGAACTGTCTCTTCATATCCTCTGCCCATTTTTTAATTGGGTTATTCACTTTTTGGGTGTAGAGGTGTGTAAGTTCTTTATATATTTTGGATGTTAACCCATTGTCGGACATGTCATTTACAAATATATTCTCCCATACTGCTGGATGCCTTTTTGTTCTGCTGATGATATCCTTTGCTGTACAGAAACTTTTTAGTTTGATGTAGTCCCATAAATTCATTTTTGCTTTTGTTTCCCTTGCTCAAGGAGATGCGTTCAGGAAGAAGTCGTTCATGCTTATATTCAGAAGATTTTTACCTATGTTGTCTTCTAAGAGTTTTATGGTTTCATGACTTACATTCAGGTCCTTGAACCATTTCGAGTTTACTTTTGTGTATGGGGTTAAACAATAATCCAGTTTCATTCTCTTGCACGTAGCTGTCCAGTTTTGCCAACACCAGCTGTTGAAGAGGCTGTCATTTTCCCATTGTGTGTCCATGGCACCTTTATCATATATTAATTGACCATATATGTTTGGGTTTATATCCTGGCTCTGTAGCCTGTTCCATTGGTCTATGGGTCTGTTCTTGTGAAACTACCAAATTGTTTTGACTACTGTGGCATTGTAGTAAAGCTTGAAGTTGGGGAGCATAATCCCCAGCTTTATTCTTCCTTCTCAGAATTGCTTTGGCTATTCGGGGTCTTCTGTAGTTCCATATGAATTTTAGAATAATTTTCTCTAGTTCACTGAAAAATGCTGTTGGCATTTTGATAGGAATTGCTTTGAATCTGTAGATTGCTTTAAGCAATATTAATTCTTCCTATCCATGAGCACGAGATGTGTTTCCATTTATTGGTATCTTCTTTAATTTCTCTCATAAGTGTCTTGTAGTTTTCAGAGTATAGGTCTTTCACTTCCTTGGTAAGGTTTACTCCTAGGTATTTTATTCTTTTTGATGCAACTTTGAATGGAATTGTTTTCCTCATTTCTGTCTCTGCTAGGTCATTGTTACTGTATAGGAATTGCATAGATGTCTGTGCATTAATTTTGTATCCCGCAACTTTGCTGAATTCAGATATTAGATCTAGTAGTTTTGGAGTGGATACTTTAGGGTTTTTTATGTACAATATCATGTCATCTGCAAACACGGACAGTTTAACTTCTTCCCTGCCAATCTGGATGCCTTTATTTCTTTGTGTTGTCTGATTGCCGTGGCTAGGACCGCCAGTACTATGTTGAATAGAAGTGGGGAGAGTGGGCATCCCTGTCTTGTTCCCGATTTTAAAGGAAAAGCTTTCAGCTTCTCGCTGTTAAGTATAATGTTGGCTGTGGGTTTGTCATATACAGCCTTTATTATGTGAGGTACTTGCCCTCTATACCCATTTTGTTGAGAGTTTTTATCATGAATGGATGTTGAACTTTCTCAAATTCTTTTTCAGCATCTATGGAGATGATCATGCGGTTTTTGCCCTTTTTGTTGATGTGGTGGATGATGTTGATGGATTTTCGATTGTTGAACCATCCCTGCATCCCTGGAATAAAACCTACTTGATCAGGATGGATGATCCTTTTGATGTAGTTTTGAATTTCGTTTGCTAATATTTTGTTGAGTAATTTTGTGTCTATGTTCATCAGGGATATTGGTCTGTAGTTTTCTTTTTTTGTGGTGTCTTTGCCCAATTTTGGTATTAGAGTGATGCTGGCCTCATAGAATGAGTTTGGAAGTATTCCCTCTTCTTCTAATCCTTGAAAAATTTTAAGGAGGATGGGTATTAAGTCTTCACTAAATGTTTGATAAAATTCAGCGGTGATGCCATCTGGTCCAGGCATTTTGTTCTTAGGTAGGTTTTTTATTACAAGTTCAATTTTGTTGCTGGTAATTGGTTTGTTGAGATTTTCTGTTTCCTTCTGGGTCAGCCTTGGAAGGCTGTATTTTTCTATAAAGTTGTCCATTTCTTCTAGGTTATCCAGTTTGTTAGCATATAATTTTTCATAGTATTCTCTAATAGTTCTTTGTATTTCTATGGTGTCTGTAGTGATTTTTCCTTTCTCATTCCTGATACTGTTTATGTGAGTAGACTCTCTTTTTCTTGATATGTCTGGCTAGGGGTTTATCTATTTTGTTCATTTTCTCGAAAACCAGCTCTTGCTTTCGTTGATCCTTTCTATTGTTTTATTCTTTGTGATTTTATTTATTTCTGCTCTAATCTTTATTATGTCCCTCCTTCTACTGACTTTGGGTCTCATTTGTTCTTCTTTGTCTAGTTTCATTAATTGTGAGTTTAGACTGCTCATCTGGGATTGTTCTTCTTTCCTGAAATAGGCCTGTATTGCAATATACTTTCCTCTTCGCACGACCTTCACTGTGTCCCACAGATTTTGTGGTGAAATATTGTTGTCATTTGTCTCCACATATTGCTTGATCTCTGTTTTTATTTGGTCATTGATCCATTGATTATTTGGGAGCATGTTATTAAACCTCCATGTGTTTGTGGGATTTTTCATTTTCTTTGCATAATTTATTTCTAGTTTCATTCCATTGTGGTCTGAGAAGCTGGTTGGTACAATTTCAATCTTTTTGAATTTACCGAGGCTCTTTTTGTGACCTAGTATATGATCTATTCTTGAAAATGTTCCATGTGCACTGGAGAAGAATGTGTATTCTGCTGCTTTTGGGTGTAGAGTTCTGTAGATGTCTGTTAGGTCCATCTGTTCTAATGTGTTGTTCAGTGCCTCAGTCTCCTGACTTATTTTCTGTCTGGTTAATTTGTCCTTCAGAGTGAGTGGTGTGTAGAAGTCTCCTAGAATGAATGCACTGCATTCTATTTCCCCCTTTAATTCTGTTATTATTTGTTTCACATATGTTGGAGCTCCTGTGTTGGGTGCATAGATATTTATAATGGTTATATCTTCTTGTTGGATTGACCCTTTTATCATTATGTAATGTCCTTCTTTGTCTCTTGTGATTTTCTTTGTTTTGAAGTCTATTTTGTCTGATATAAGTACTGCAACCCTGCTTTTTTCTCCCATTAGTTGCATGAAATGTCTTTTTCCATCCCTTCACTTTTAGTCTGTGTATGTCTTTGGGTTTAAAGTGAGTTTCTTGAAGGCAGCATATAGATGGGTCTTGTTTTTTTAATCCATTCAGTGACTCTATGTCTTTTGACTGGTGCATTCAGTCCATTTACATTTAGGGTAATTATGGATCGTTATGTACTTATTGGCATTACAGGCTTCAGATTTGTGGTAACCAAAGGTTCAAGGTTAACTTCCCTACTAAGAGTGTAACAACTCACTTAATATGCTATTACAAAGACAATCTAAAGGTTCTTTTTTTCGTTGTTTGTTTGTTTTTCCTTCCTCCTGCATTCTTTGTATATTAGGTATCATATTCCGTCCTGTTTGTCTATCCCTTGATTGACTTTGGGGATAGTTAATTTAATTTTGCATTTTCTTAGTAATCAGCTATTCTATTTTCTTTACTGTGGTTTTATTACCTCTGGTGACAGTATTAAACCTTAGGAACACTTCCATCTACAGCAGTCCCACCAAAATACACTGTAGAGGTGGTTTTGGGGAGGTAAATTCTCTCAACTTTTGCTTATCTGGGAATTGTTTAATCCCTCCTTCACATTTAAATGATAATCTTGCTGGATAAAGTAACCTTGGTTCAAGGCCCTTCTGCTTCATTGCATTAAATACATCATGCCACTCCCTTCTTGCCTGTAAGGTTTCTGTTGAGAAGTCTGATGATAGCCTGATGGGTTTTGCTTTGTATGTGATCTTATTTCTCTGTTTGGCTGCTTTTAATAGTCTGTCCTTATCTTTGATCTTTGCCATTTTAATTACTATATGTCTTGCTGTTGTCTTCCTTGGGTCCCTTGTGTTGGGAGATCTGTGCACCTCCATGGCCTTAGAGACCATCTCCTTTCCCAGATTGGGGAAATTTTCAGCAATCACCGCCTCAAAGGCACTCTCTATCCCTTTCTCTCTCTCTTCTTCTTCTGGTACCCCAATAATGTGAATATTGTTCCATTTGGATTGGTCACACAGTATTCTCAATATTCTTTCATTCTTAGAGATCCTTTTTTCTCTCAGTGCCTCAGCTTCTTTGTATTCCTCTTCTCTAGTTTCTATTTCATTTATTGTCTCCTCCACCGTATCCAATCGGCTTTTAATACTGTCCATTGTGTTCTTCTATGATTGGATCTCCGACCGGAATTCATTCCTGAGTTCTTGAATATCTTTCTGTACCTCCATAAGCATGTTAATGATTTTTATTTTGAACTCCCTTTCAGGGAGAGTCATAAGGTCCATAGCATTTAAATCTTTCTCAGGAGTTGTATTCATAATTTTACTCTGGACCAGGTTCCTTTGGCGTTTCATATTTGTGTATGGCACCCTCTACTGCCCAGAAGCTCTACTCTCTGGAGCTGCTCAGCCCATGAAGCAATGTCGGGGATTGCAGGGAAGTGGTATTGGTGCCTCCGGGGAGGAAAGGGCTGTTTCCTGGTTCCTGGCTGCTATGCCTGTCTCCACTGCCTGAACCAGTGGGCTGAGCACACAGGTATAAGCTTCTGTGGTTTTCATTTTTAGTTGCTGTAGACAGATCTTCCCTCTGGCTGGCCTAACACCAGGGTAGGGTTTCCCGGTTTGCAAGCCCGGTGGGGCTGGCCAGGAGAAAGGCACACAAGTCTGCCTGTCACAGAAGGGGTTCTTGGAGCTGTGTAGGCAGCCAGGGAGCTGAAGCACCTGAAGATCGTGAACGCTTCCAACCTGCTGGGCAGAGTGCACCTGGACAATTTTGTCTACCTGTCCTTTTCTCCTGAGCAGTAAGCTCTGTGCAGTCCTTGCCCCTTTAGCAGCCCTCTTGCTAAGGGCTTCCTTGTTAGGAAGTCTCTCAGACTGCCTGCCTTTCTTTTGTCCCAGAGCAGCTGGATATGGATCCCGGCTTTCCACAAGCAGCTGGAATCTTAGTCTCTCCAGAAATTCTGCCTGTCTTAGTTTTTCAACCCCCTAGTTATGAGAGTATCATGCAAGCACCATGAAATGTAGGTTTGTGCTCCCAGAGCATATCTCCAGAGTTAGGTATTCAGCAGTCCCACATGTCCACTCCCTCCCTGCTCCATTCCTCTTCCTCCTGCCAGTGAGCTGGGGTGGTGGAAGGGCTTGGATCCCGCAGGACCACAGCTTTAGTACGTTACCTTTTTCTGTGAGGGCTGCTCTTGTCTCCAGGTGTATGCAGTTTGTTGCAGTCCTCTTTCCTGTTGCTCTTTCAGGAGTAGTTGTATTAATTATATTTTTCATATTATATGCTGTTTTAGGCAGAAGCCTCTGTCTCACCTCTCTCGCCGCCATCTTTAATCCAGTCCTACCTGGTGTCATTTTTATGTTGCATGTTCCCACCCAGGATACCCCACTGCATTTATTCATTATGTCTCCTTTATCTCCTCAGGTCTGTGATAGTTTCTGGGACTTGCCTTGTTTTGATGACTTCCAACAGTTTGAGAAGTATTGGTCAGATAACTTTGAAGACCGTCTCTCTATGGGAACTTGTCTGATGTTTTTCTCAGATTAATTTGGTTCTGTGCGTTTTGGGGAGGGAGACCAGAGATGTAAAGTGCCATTCTAATCACATCTTATCCAGGGTACAGAATATATCAGCAAGACTTATCACGCCTGATGCTGACATTGACCACCTGGCTAAAGTCGTGTTTGTCAGGGTTCTCCACTATAATGCTACTCCTCCACCCCCACTCCCAACTTTAGATGCTATAATCTTTGGAAGGAAGTCGCTGTGCAAAGCTCAACCTCAAGGAGAGGAGAACTTATTATGCTCAACTTCCTTAAGGGCAGAATAATCTACATATAGTATTTCGAATTATTCTGCATGGGGGATTAACACTTTTTCCTTATTTATTTATTCAATCATTTATATCAGTATGGACCCACGAACACTTTTTTTATTCCTGGAATATATTCCAAAGCTACTTTATTTGTTTTGTTGGAATTATTCCTGCTTTGGTCATTGGGAACTCTTTCAGTTGCCTCCTTAATCCCTTTGACATTAACCCCCAACACACATTATGGGGCTTGGGGGAACTTCCTTAGTTTCTGGCACTATAAGATCCTTAAGGCTCATCTTGGGCTTTCCCTGCCTCAGTCCTAAAATCCATTTCTCTAAGGAGCCCCGGTTCCTTTTACGAGACATTGGTATTGGGTGGCAGGGATGCTGACTACTGGGGTAGCATTTCTTCTAAGCCCTTCCAGATGACAGAGCAAGGAAATATATGTATGTATATTAACCCCTATATATACATTATATATATATATATGCATTTCTAAATGTAACTATCTGTGTCAGTATTAAACTAAGCATGATATCTCCAACTCCATGACCACAAAGATCACTCTTGCCTTTTTCCATTGCTTAACTGCAAACTACTAGTCTAACAATAAGAAAACTGGCTCCCACCACCTGCCACCTACTTACATAATTGCTCAGTTCCCATATTCATGTATAATAGATTTAGAATTATTAACTTGTATTCATGTAAGATATAAATTTGTCAACTAGATTACAGCACTCACTCATGTACAGTTCCTTTAGCCTTTAGTTTTAAAGACACCACTAATTTCCAGTTAAGTCAACACTCTTCTCCACATCTCTTTAGTGGAATTTGTTCATATATTTTTGATATAGTTAGATCACAGTATCATAGAAAATAGTTCCACTGCCCTAAAAATAACTCTCCCCACTTCACCTATTCAAAAAACCTCTTCCCTTCCACAACCCCCAGGAAACGACTGATTTCTACACCATCTGTGATGTTAATGTTAAATGTCAACTTGAAGGGTGTTTTTGGATAAATTAACATTTAAACACTGAACTTGAAGCAGACTGTCCTGAACAATGTGAGTGGGCCTTAACCAATCAGTTGAAGGCCTGAAGGGTACAAAAAGAGTGGCCTGTGTGAGCAAGAAGGAATTCTTCAGCAGCTGCCTTAGACCTCATCTGCATCACTGTCTCTTTTGGATTCTGCAGCCTATTGGCTTTTGGACTGAAACTCACCATCAAGTCTCTGGGCCTATAGCCTGCCAACCTAAATTGTGCATTTTAGACATGCCAGCCTCCATAACTGTGTAAGCCAATTCCTTATAATAAATCTCTTTAAATACACACACACACACACACACACACACACACACACACACACACACACATACACACACACACACACATATCCTCTTGGTTCAGTTTCTCAGGAGAACCCTTATTAAAATGTCTCTATAATTTTGCCCTTTTCAAAATGTCACACAATTGAAATCATATAATACTTACCCCCTCATTTTGTCTATTTTCATGGAGCATAATTTGCATTTAAGATTCAGTCATGTGCATGTGTGGTTTGATAGCCACTCCTTTTTATTGCTATTTACTGCTGAATAGTATTCCATCGCATGGATATAACATGTTGTCCTTATCTATTTACCTTTTGAAAGGGATCTTCAATGTTTCAATTTTTTGGTGATTATGAATACAGCTACTATAAATATTTACATGCACATTTTTGAGCAGATTTAAGTTTTTGAATTATATAGGTAAGAGTATAAATGCTGCATAATATGGCAAGACTATGTGTAACTTTCTAAGAAGTCCCAACTCTTTCCAAAGTAGCTATATCAATTGGCATTCTCACTGATAATGGATAAAAATTCCTATTGCTTCACATCCTTGCTAGCAACTGGTACTTTCATTTTTCAGGGATACCAGTCATTCTAATAGGTATTAGTAGTATCTCATTGCTGCATTAATTTGCACCGTTAAAAGACTGTCTTCTCCATCAAGTTGTCTTGGCACATTTTTCGAAAAGTAATTGACAACAGAAGCCCCAAATCAAGGCGTGGGGAGGCTTGGTTCCTTCTAAAGGCTCTGAAGGCAAACTGTCCCTATCCTTCCTCCTGGCTTCTGGTGGTTGCCAGCAGTCGTTGGTGCTCTCTCCCTGGTTTGCATCAGCATGACCCCAATCTCTGCCTGCTCTCATGGGGCCTTCTTCCCTGTGTGCCGGTTCTCCTCTTACAGGGACATCAGTGAGTGGATTGAGGATCCACCCTAATCCAGTATGACCTCACATGACTTTACATTTTAATCACATCTATAAAAATACTATTCCAAATAAGGTCACTGTCACTGGTACCAGGTTACCCCTATCTTGAACCTATCTTTTGGAGGGTCACAATTCAATCCTTCATACCTACTATCTAATCATTAGCTAAGAACTAGGCTAATTATTTAACAGATGCTAGCTCTTTTACTCCTCACATCTATTATAATGAAATAGTACTGTGAATGTCATATCATCCAATTAGGGACTTGAGGTATGGAGAGGTCTACTAAGTTGCCCAAAGACACACAAGAAAGCTCTTAGGAGAATGCTCTGTAGGGGTGGGAGAAACCATAGTGGCAGCTTGTACAGAAGTGAGGGCTGAAGGATGTTCAAGCAGCTGTGATAAGCTGTACCGCCAAGCACATGCTGTTTAGTTAAGTACAGCATTTTTCCAAGCACTGTGAGATAATGGCCTACAACTTATATTTCATATTCATGTACAGTCTTGAAATTACAGCAATGTCTTTCAAAATTTGTTACAAACCAAAGCTCACTGCTGGTCATGAGGCAAATTTTTAGTGGACTATTAGAGATGAGAGGATTTAATTTTTGCTGCTGAAGAGACCTTATTAGATAACTATCTCAACTGGGACATGGATGCAATGTTTTGGGTTACTTTTGACTTAGTGTTTTATTTAGCTAAACAAGCTCACTTTCTTGATACAGGGCCAGAATGTTACCTATGGGGAATGTGTCTTTAATGAAACTAAAACTTGCAGTTTAGACTCAACATGCAAAGGAAGGTAAAAGTGACTTAGCAAACTCATACTGAATATTTGACTGAGCAGAACATTTACATAATTGAGATTATTTAAAAATGGTACTTACAACACTTTGGTTTACTGTAACCACACTGAACTTTGCTAGGAAGCATTGTGAACAGCAGATGAATTCTCCTAGTGATTCAGCCCTAAAACAACACTTTCCAACTATTCTTCTTTTAAACTTCTGGATTAGCTTTCTAAGAGATTACCCTGGGATTGCAAAATAAACTATTAACATACATTTCTTTTTTTTTATGATTCAAAGACTTTTTATTGGTTCTAATTCCACCTCTGTCTCTGACTTATAAAAGTCCTTTAGCCTCTCTGGATTTCCATTCTCTCTCCTAAAAAAAAAGTTTGATTATCCTGGCATGTTTTGCAAGTGAGTAGTGAGATTTTTTAATTTTATTTTGGTATCACTAATATACAGTCACATGAGCAACACTGTGGTCACTAGATTCCCCCCAGCATCAAGTCCCCACCATATACCCCATTACAGTCACTGTCCATCAGCATAGTAAGATGCTATAGAGTCACTATTTGTCTTCTCTGTGCTACACTGTCTTCCCCGTGCCCCTCCCCATATTATGTTTGCTAATCATAATGCCCCTTATTCCCTTTCTCCCTCCCTTCCCACCCACCCTCCCCATTCCCTTTCCCCTTGGTAAGTGTTAGTCCATTCTTGGGTTCTGTGAGTCTGCTGCTGTTTTGTTCCTTCAGTTTTTCCTTTGTTGTTATGCTCCACAGATGAGTGAAATCATTTGATACTTGTCTTTCTCCACCTGGCTTATTTCACTGAGCATAATACCCTCTAAGCTCCATCCATGTTCTTGCAAATGGTAGGATTTGTTTTCTTCTTATGGCTGAATAATACTCCATTGTGTATATGCACCACATCTTCTTTATCCATTCATCTACTGATGGACACCTAGGTTGCTTCCATTTCTTGGCTATTGTAAATAGTGCTACAATAAACATAGAGGTGCATATGTCTTTTTGAAACTGGGCTGCTGCATTCTTAAGGTAAATTCCTAGGGGCATACATTTCTTTAATTACATGAATTATCTACATGAATCAAGATTCCTGACACTCTGAAATTGAAAGAAATGCAGAAATCAACTGGATGTTGAGGCCAATAAGATAGCAGTTGTCATCCCAAATCAGCAAAGTTCAAATTTTGTTTTTGTCAAAATATTCTTGGTTTATAAGGAAAGTCAATAAACTTTTGAAATAAACAGACGTTTATAGTAGTATTTTGGGGGCTTTCACATTGGTTTCATTTTAAAAATGGCTTTCAATGTTGAAGTGTCACATCCTATATGAGGACCAAAATTTAATTTATGTAGCAAGCCAAAAAGGTGATCACTGTGCATCATTCCACCTGCACCTTTAGATACTCTCACCCCATCTCCCAGCCATACTGCCTAGGTAAGTTTGGGCACCTCCTTTCAGATGGGAAGATCTTTCTGTTTGCTTTTTCTCAGGCTAACCAAAACACACCTATCCTTCAGGGCCCAGCTGAAAAATCTCCTTCTAATGTACAGAAGCCCAGATATCAGCTCCCTCCCCAGGACTCCCACAGTACTCTGAGCAAACATCATTTCACAACCTTTTGAGTAAACTCAAAAGCAACACCTGCCTGACACTGTGCTTCTCAAACTGAGGGGATCTATGGGTCTGCAGGAGACAGGAGAAACTGCAAGTTAACTACGGCCAACTTCCCCTAGATCCCAAAGATTTAGGGGGGAAATTATGTGAAAACACCAGAAGATAGAACTTACAGTTCACTTGAATTGTTAAGATACAGCAAATAATTTCAGAGGAATTATCCTGTTGAAATGCAGAAGTCGGGCTGTATCCACAATTCTCACAGAGGCAGTCATCCCTTCTTCTCTAATACTACAGTTCTTTTATAGGAAAGTCTGACAGTTAAGTTATTGTATATTCACAAACTAATATAAAGTGCAAAAAGATGTCTGTGGAATGTGGTGCATGAGAGCTAAACAAGCAACAGAAATGACATGAACCAACACTTCAATGTAATGCGACAGGAGTTCTTTCTACCCAAGATGTTACTAGTTCCCATTTTGAAAAGAGAGGCTAAAGGGGCCTATCGATTTCACCAGGAAATATTTCCACTAATTGCATATACTGCTTATTTGACTCATGATTTGTAGAACCAGAGATCTTAGTTTAGCATGGGTCTTCTCTCTTGGTTTGAAAATTATACAGTGGGCTTTAAACTGATTTATCCTTTATCTTTCTAAGTTGGCTTGTGACTTTATCTACGTCTATTTATTTCTTTTAATTTTGATTATTCCGTATTTAAGCTGAATGTCCCCCAAAATAATTTTTCTGTACCTCTCAGAGGAAGCCATCTCATCATTGCTATTCAAGATATAGTCACCAGTACTATTTAATGCATAGTACATGTTTTCAGCAATAAACTGGTTTATGTAAAAAATAAAAAGTATTTCTTGCCTTATTGCACTAGAATATAGTCCTTCAGTGTAATACTGCTAGCTATTTTTTTCACTCAATCGCCTATTAGCTCCCCAGGAATTAAGCATTTGCCTAAATTAAGTTGATGCTCTCAGATTTTCCTTTTCCTTTTCGTCATTCTTATAAGAGTCAGTTTTACAGTACCTATCTTTACTCAATAAATGTTTGCTAAACTGAACTGAAGGGAATAAGAAATACCACCACTTTTCTTTGACACAAGAGTCAAGGCAAAAGTGAGGTGATCTATCACTGCTAACAAACGCAGTGAATTCACAGAAAATGTAAAAACAATCATATATTCAATCCATTTACAAGTTGAATATCAATACCTTCAGAACAATCTCAAACTAATGGTATTTAGAAAAAATTAAGGCAGTGCATTTTATTAGGCATATGTCTGTACTCCCATTTTGTATACACTTTATGTCATTTCACGACTAGATGTGTCATCATGTCAGTTGAGAACATTAGTCTTTCTTAAACTCAAAAAGAAATACCATCCAAGGAAAGCAATGAAGCATTTCTCTATATCTTTTATGTTTAAAGGCTGAGTGTCATCAGATAGTGTCACATAAACAATCATCTCGCTACTTCTGAACATACAACTCAGTTCCTGGTGCTGCACAAGAAGATTTAAGAATACAGTAAGAGAGATGATATGGCATATTCTGTCTAAATCATAAACATTTTCAGATGACAGTAATGCAGAAATTAAATAATTGCTCAGGTCAAAAGATTAAGGCATCTTAATGTGGAATATAATTTGTTCTAATTATCCCTAGCTATAATTTTTCGATCTCATACTGTAAATTCAATTTCCTCACATAGCTAGAATACCAAGTCTATTTCTTCAAACATTACATTTCTTCTAAGGATGTTCTCTCAATAAGAAATTTTGCAATGTTATCTATTGACCTGATTTTCTTCAAAGTAACAATAGTCCCGCTTCGTTGCCAGGATAATATATAAACGTCATAATATACACCCAGTGTCCCATCTCAATAGGTGGTACCATCAACCATTGTGTATGAGTTGGAAAGATAGGAGCCTGGATCACTTTACCTTCATAGTCCTTCCTCACCAAGTTCTATCATTTTTTCCTTCTATGGCTTTTGAATCTATGCAGTTCTGTTTATCTACACATTAATCCAAGACAGTGAGATAAAAATAGGTATTAGGGGGGTAAAAGGGTTTTATTTAGGAAAGTCTGGGTTAAACAAATTAAATAAGGTGATTTGCCATTAGACTCACTGAGCATTGAACACGTCTACTGTCATGTAACTCGCCATGCCACACTTTGCAAGTTCATGTAGCATTTACCTTAAATTTTAAATGTTTAGGGACTATTTTAACAAATGAGCTCTTTTTATTTTTCCACAAGCAAATGGATGGCATTGGTTTGGAAAGTATATCAAAATGAGGAGATTTCAACTCTAATTTAGATATCCAAAATCTGGAAACAGACATATTAGTGAGTAAGGAAACATTTGTGGGAAACACCTTCAAACAACTGAACAATTGAATTATATTTTAAGGAACTTCATTTGAAAGCTACAAGGCTCTGGGGTCAGCCCCTCCATTCCAGAATTACATAATCTGCTGTTGCATGAGAAAGTAAAATTGTTGTCTTCTGTCTTATAATTTCCATCCATTACCCATCCTCTTAGGATTGTAAATGCCTCCTTTCTTCTCCTCTTCCCAAACACCTTGGGCATTAATTGTTTCTTTCTTTCTCTCTTCCATTTTAAGAGGAGAGACTGGAGGGAATGGTGATAACTGCAAAGAAAAATCAGTTCCCTAAGAGGCAAAAAGCATAACTGAAATAATATCCTACAGACTGTGCAGGGACAGAGCTTTGAGCATTTGATTCATGCCGTGGCTTTCTTTCAAAGTGTGACCCTGGCAGTCTTCCAAATCTCAGCTGTGTTTTGCTTGAGAAACTACTTCTGTGGTGGCAAAACATGGGTGATCAAGTGGGGGCTGGGCGGAGGACACATGACCTAATACAAATCTAGGGGGAGCCACATCAAGTGAGAGACCACCACTAGGAATGCTCTTGTCTGCATCTGCCTATGGGGGGATGGCAGGTGGGCATTTGGACACAGGTAGCCGATTAACTACTGCTCAACAGTAAAATTAGCTCTTTTCTGTTCCCAGGCATCGCAGCACCTCCGTATAGAATAGATATCCAACTCCCACTGCAGTTTTGGCTAAAAATCTTCCAGTGCCCCTCCACCCAGAAGTGAAATTAGGACACCTGCAGAATAAAATGCCCTCCTTCAAGTCAAGTGGAGTTGTATAACAGTGCTTGTTTTTCTTTTAATGAAACTCAGTTTTAAAAGGGATATCCCCAAACCACTATCTACAAGTTTGTAAGAAGGCATGCTTAACTCCTCAAGGATTTTTTTTTTCCACTATATTTATTTACTCACGTTAAGTTAGAGGCAACTAAGGCTGTGATAATGTGATTCAAAAGTTGCAAACATCATTAGGGTTTTTTATTCTAGTTCTGATCCCTGCATTAAATAAAAATATTATACTGCTTAATAATTTGTATGTAAAATATTTAAATAATTACTGTCCTTGATGTACGCAAGTATGTATGTTTTCATAGGCCAAATACCTTTTTCAGACAAATAATTATAAACAGCTGTAGTGTAAAAACTCTACATTTTTAATCAAAGGAATAAAATAAAATTCACACTAAAAATATTGTGTAAGATAAAAGTGAAGTATAGACATAACTAAAGGCTGTAGATTTTAAAACAACAACTATCGTCATCAGTTACACTTGCTTCCTCTGTCTCTCTTCCCAACTAAGGTCTACTCTGGAGAATATTACTAATATCAATTGATCTTTCCTGAATCACACAGATGAATGACACCACTACTGCAAGGACAAAACATAAGTGACATTAGTTAAATATATGGCATACTTGATTTTCATTTCTATGAATATCATATTCATTCTGTCTTGCACAAAAAGTTTCCCACCACCGACAACCTGCATTCTACTACACTACTGCAAGTCAAATTGAGAAAATGTTTGATAAAACGATAAAATGTTCATAAAACAACCTTAATGTCCATTGACAGATGAATGGATAAAAAAGATGTGATACAGATGTAGTATAACTCAGCCATAGAAAGAATGCAATCGTGCCATTTGTGACAACATGTACAGAACCAGAGGATATTATACTAAGGGAAAGAAGTCAGAGAAAGACAAATACCATATGATTTCACTTGTATGTAAATTCTAAAAAAAACAAAACAAATGAACAAACAAAACTGAAATAGACTCATAAATACAGAGAACAGACTGGCGGTTGCCATGGCGGAAGGGCATAGGGGAGTGGGGGTGGGTGAAATAGGTGAAGGGGGAAAAATTGGTGAGAATTTTGTTATCTTGATCTGGACAATGGTTATGTGAATGTATAGACATGTCAAAATTTATCAAGCACTTGATCTAAATTCATCAAGCATTTGAATAAAATGTATGTATTTTATTGTATATACCTCAATATAAAACTTCTTTTTAAAAATGGATATAATAGCAAGCACTAAAAGCCATTTTCCATGTCATTTTGTAAAGCCTGCTGCCATATCAACTAGAGAATGGTCAGTATTTTCCCATCTGACAGATTTGAACACCTGGGTGCCAACATATTTCATTCTAGTAACAGGGCAGCTTTTCACAGAGAGACCTTCAAAAGCTTGGAGACTGTCAGATTTATTCACATTATCACATCAATTACAAAATGAAGTAGTACTGCTACATTTCCAACAAGGTAAAATTAATCAAAAATTCAATCTTAAGGAAGAGACAAGCATGCTGAAAATTTTAGCTAAAGGCATTTATACAGGACGAGATTAAAAACTGGCACTTAAAGTCACATGTTGAAAAATGAACATTTAGAATTTAGGCGTATAATTCACAAATTAGTTTGATTTTCCTTGCTCTGTATAATAAATTTAGTTTGGATAATATGAGTAGAATGATGGGATTTTTAAGACAGGATCTTGATAACAGATCTCTAAGGTCTCTTTCACTTTAAAATTTGTATTATTCTGATATCTAATATAAACATCAGAAATAAAACATATTTTACTATGTGACACATGTGGATGATGAGCTAAATTGAGACTATTAGGAACGCTGGCACTTTTATTGTCATGGACAAAATTATAAAACAAAATATGCAAACATTGTAGATTGTATTTTTTACTTTGAACCATTCTTATGAAGTGATTATATTTGACTTAAGTTTATGTATCAATTGATGAGCAAAATTATATCTAAGATAACACTTTTAAACTTCTTGGGGTGATAAAATAGATAAGAGTTTATATTTTGAGGAAATGCACTTCAGAATGTAAAAAATTCAAATTAGAAATCTTAATTAGTATGGGGTTAAACAGCAAAGTCACATGCAAGTATAAAACAGTAATTATTTCATCAGTATCTGTATGGAATAGTAACTAAAGAAAAAATTTCAAGGTAAGAAATAATATATTTATTGTTATGGATCTCAAATATTTATAACAACTCTATGTCCTTTATTTTACAGAATGGTCCCATTGTCAAACATTGTAGCTTTTTCTAATTTTAAATCATTAGCACGGCATAATATTCCAAATATTTTAAAATTCAAACACTGCTCCTTGTAACCAAATTGGCAAAAATATTTGGCAAATTATGAGCTCTGACTTTTTTCCTTTGAATGGTTCTAATAGCAGTGCCCATTAACAAAATGCTCACTGGAGATTAGCAAGAGAGTAAACTATATTTGTGGTGATGCACATAGTTCCATTTCTGCACCCAAATGCCATCTATACGATGCCAAAATAAACACACATGCATATTTATAGCTCTTAGGCATGCATAACCTTAAAAAAACTTCCTGAGTTGTAACTGCTCCTCATCTCAGAGCCCTTATTCTTAAAAAATTCTATGAAGAATACAAATATGATTTTTCTAAAATTCCTTTTAAATAATATTGTCAATATTATGTTCTACTTCTGCCTTATGAGTTTTGTTGTATTCCTTGAGTTTTAGGAAGCTTTCATAGTTACCTGTGATGATTAAGTGCTAAATCGGTCAGGCCATGGTGCCCCCTTGTTAGCAAACACCAATCTAGATGTTACTGTGAAGGAATTTTTTAAGATGTGGCTAATATTTAATCAGCAGATTTTGAGTAAAACAGCTTACACTCTATGATGAAGGCCTTAAGAGAAAAGACCCAAAGAAGAAGAAATTCTGCCTCCAGACTGTCTCATAACTGCAGCAAAAGCTCGTGCCACAGTTTCCAGCCTGTTCACCTGCCTTCCAAATATTGGACTTAACAGCCTGCACAATCTTGAGTCCATTCCTTAAATATTTCTTGATTTCTTTCTTCCTCTTCTTCCTTTCTCTCTCTCTTTCTCTCTCTCACACACACACACACACACACACACACGCTAATTGTTCTGTTTCTCTGGAGAATCCTGACTAGTACATCACCACATTCTGTTTTCTTCTATATTTAGTCTTAAAGATGGGACAGGTCTAATCATGACTGATGTGTTTTCACAGAGCATGTAGGCTCTCCTCTTCCTACCCCTGCAGGTCATGGGGTACCACGAACACTCCTGGAGCCAGAGTTCTGGCAGCCTTCCTTCTTGTTTTGGTGCAGCCATTGTGCCACCTATCACTTTGGCTTCGGTCCGCCAAGTATAAGAAGTTGCTGTGTCTTAGCAACATTTTTGCTGCTTCTACAACACAAAAGCCCTATTGACTATTTGCTTATTGGCACAACCAAATGAACCCTGGGGTTTCCCAGAACGTTTTTCAATGCTATGGAGATTCAGCCTACGAAGTGTGACTGAAGGGTGTCATGCCAACCTGCTCCACTGGACCCTAATACACTTCAAAGTGGACACTTGGTGGGGCCACTCTGGGGACCAAACCATTGCCTTTTTTTCAGGAGCAAGACCTTCTTTCTAACTTTACTTCTAGGCTCTCCCCAAGATTTCTGAGTCTCTTGGTGCCACTAATTTCAAGTGCTGTCTTCTAACAGTGAAAGCAGCCTAGGAGATGTGCTCTGGGTTCACCCCTGAGTATTACTATGATGGGAAGAGCTTGCTAATGCCACTGTTATCAAGGGATCAAAAAAGAAGAACATCTGAAAGAGTTTTAAGAGATCATGAGACACATGGTGTACGGGCTAAACTGTGCCTCTCCAATGTGCATGTTGAAACCCTAACCCCCAGTACTTTAGAATGTGACTTTATTTGGAGACAGGGCCTTTAAAGGGGTGATGAAGTTAAAATGAGACCCTTGGCTGGGCCCTGGGTATCCGTCTCAGAAAAAGAAGATTTGGACATACACACACTGGGGATGCAAGTGCCCAGAAGAAACACCACGTGAAGACAAAGCAAGAAAACTGCTTTCTATAAGCCAAGGAACAAGGCCTCAGGGGAACCCGAGTCTGCGGACACCTTGAACCTTAAGCCTTCAGAACTGTGAGAAAATACGTTTTGTTATTTAAACCATCCAGTCTCTGGTATTGTGTTATGACAGCCCTGGCAGACTAACACATACCGTATCAGAAAAGGAGGAAATAATAGAGCCTTTGAAAAAGGCATTACAGACAGGGCTTAAAGTTCTTTCTGGGCTGCATGACCTACCTATCGGACAGAGATCCCAACTGAGGTCCAGAGAGGGCTCTCACCCTTCTCGCACTGCCCAGCGATGTACTGTCCAGAACAGCTGGCACAGCATAGCTGGCCTCTCCCCACCTCTCATGTGTTGTAGGGTCCCACCTGCGGGAACTGTAATTGTCAGGGTGCTAAATATAACCCTCTCTTCTCCTGGTTTCTCATTTACTCTCTTAGTTACTTTCCTGAATGGATTTTAGAACGGATAGGTTGTTACTTCAAGAGGGAGTTTACTTTGGGAAGCAAAACTTCTGCAGTGCATGAGTGGTTGCCCAGCTTTTCGCTTTGAGGAACGCTTTTGTTTTAAGCCAGATTCAATACAGCTTTTACTTCCTGCTTCGGCCTGAGCTTAGTTAGCTCTTATTTCCAGAAGCATAGCGCAGGTAACCCACCTACTGCATTTTCAAATCCAGTTCCCACAACAGAAATATAGATGTACGTGAGACAAAGCAAGTAGAGTAAACCGGTAGCAGTAAAATTTAGGTGGTAAGTATGAGGGCATTTAATATATAATTACTTCTTGAAATTTATTTGGACTAAATATAGGGGAAAAAAAACAGAATTCCTTTCAAATTCTTGCGGTAAGTGGACCATCAGTCTGTGTTTCTCATATTGTGAAATATTACCCTTTTCTGGTTCTTCATAGTCAATTTAGGGGAAAGTTTAGGGATGTTATATTCAGGGCTGCTAGCCATACACCATTTAAAGGAGAAATCTCAGTTATCTCTTAACAGTAACAAATAGTTATTTACTGAACCAAACAGCATCCAAGATACTTTTTTTCGAAGGAAAGGAATCTAATGATGAACAGCCAAACCAATTACACTAAATGTTCCCACAAGCTAAAATAATATACTAATGCAAAATTTAGTAGATAATATGAAACTTTCCAAGCAGTGAAGGCAAAGATTTTATGTGTCTTAGGAATTATTTCAAATCTACCAAGTATTAATCAAGAAAAGCAAATGAATATCATCTCACAAAATGAGTATCTCCCACTTCAGGTTTTTTCTTGCCCAATTTTAAATATAAACACCTGCCACATATTCATTAAGCCACAGATATTTCATTTTTAAAATATAAAGCTTTATAAAAATAAAGTTTTCTTATTACCAAGGGAAGATGTGTATCTGGATCTGTGCCAAATTACTTTTCTTTAGAAGAGCTAACAGATACTAAGCCCCCAAATTAAAAATGGAAAACATCTACATGTTCTCCTTGTTTGGGTATTAAGAAACATAATACATATATATAAACGAGATGCAGAACATGTCCTGTCACTGTGTATCAGAGACTAGCCACAATAATCTTATATTGCCCAGAAGAGACTGTTTTTTTGGCCACCCCCAGATGAACATGAAGTAGTCAGACAAGCCATACAATTAAATTACATGTCTCACTCTTTCCCTTTTGATTCTTTCCTGCATTTCAATAGGAAGACTAGATGTGAATCTGAGTACAGATTCCTGAACAATGATCACCAATGATGGGGAAACTTCATGAAATATCATTTATTTATATTATATTTCCATAATTTCATTGCTTATTCCAAATGGTAGGATGCTTCAGCTAACTCTCAGAAATTATTGTCCAGTTGGCTTACCCAAAACTTCTTGAATTCTCCTAGTGTTTTTACAACTTTGATTTTTTTTTTAATTCTCACCCCTCCTCCTTCAATTAAGTCATCCTCCTTTTTTATGACCATTTGATTTAATAATCAATTTCATTTGTATACTGAAATAATGATTTTTCCACCCTTATTTGGGACTCCAGGGAACTAAATATCCTGTCTTTGGAGTATCAGCAATCCTGAGCCTTTCAGATGCTCTGTTTAGTTTTCAGAGTGGCAGCATAATGGGAGATAAAGTAAGGGCCTTGTACTAGGGGAACTTAATGGACACATTCTATAATCACTAGAGTGCTTTCTCTGCAGACGGCCCACTCCTCATTCCAGCAGTGATGCGGGAAATACAAAAGAAATGGCAAGGCTTCTGTCTCCCAAGAGACTTCAGTCCAATGGGGTGAGGGGTAGGCAGCTAAGCAACATATGCAGGGTTATTGGACAGTGAAAGTGGTGAGAAAGGGAGAATATACAGCTGGAGTAGCCTGGAGAAAACAGTGTGAGCAGGGGACAGTGAGCAATGAGGAGAATGTATGTAGTGGGAGTTTAGGCTCTGGTCAGAGACCAAAAAGAGGTAAAATTGGACAAAGAACAGTCATATCATCGAGAGTCTTAAACACTAGATAAAGGATTTAAACTTTCCAAACAATGATAAACCTTTGCAGGTTTTAAGCATGAGAATCAACTATGTTAAAAGCAGTGGAATAAAAAGATAAACCTGTTTGTGTGTAGAATAAACTTTATTTTCTAGGAAAGCCTGGAAAAAGGCAGGATGTCTTGGAAGCAGCTGCAGTGGTCCACATGTGAAGTGATGCAAGCCCAAATTGCTTTATACTTATCTCAGACATTTTAAGAATAAAATGTCACAAAAAAAGATATGTCACTAACATATAAGATGTGGAATTTCATAAAAATATAGTTTAAAGAGCTCCTATCTTCCTTTGCTCTCAAAGGTCCCCTGCTGAGATCATCATAGTTATGAAAATAGGTTTTTACACTAAAAAGGAGTATGAAACTTTGAGGAAGTCCTTTTGAATGATTAAGGTTCCTTTTGATTGTAAAGTTAATGCAATCAATAACTTCCTGTCTCTCTTTCCAGCACTAACCCTAATACACAAGCAAATCTAAATCCAGGTTGCCTTTCATTGACAGTTTCTGATGAGGGGTCCGGACTTCAGAATGAACACCCAGGAGCTCTTCTGGGGTACAGGAGAGCCAAGGAGAGTGGCCTGCTCCAGTTCTCCAAATTCAACTGATGCCAGATACCAACAGCTTGGTTTTAATTCTATACTTTAGGACACAGTGATGTTGATTTTATTTCTCTAGCAATAATTTTTTAATCCAAATAAACCGGCATTGAGATATTAAAAATAAAATTGAAAGAGCAGAAAGCAGTGTGCCAGCAAATGCTATAAGCAATCATAGACTACTCAGAAACTGTCATCCTGTCACCACCCCCTTTTCTGCAGCGGAGGAAGACATTTCCTCACTTCCTATTTAGAATGTTCCTGCACACTTGTCTCTTATCCAGATGCATAGGTTGCTGCCTGGCTTTTTAATACTGACATTATGTAGAATTCACTGTATACCTGGCACTCCAGGTGTAAATGGGTAACGCTAATAACAGCTAAATATATTGTTCATGCCACTCTGAAGAATAACCCTAAACACAAGACATCTTTTAGAGTCAGATAAACGAAATGAGGAGACAATATTATAAGCCTGTAAGAGTGAGATATAATTTGTAGAAAGGGCCTGTGAAACTGGTAAATTAAGAAATACATAAGCATTTTCCCCTTCAATTTCAAAATAACTCAAAATATATTTAATAGGAGTCAAATATCCAACAATAAATGTCAAGAGCTTGCCTAAGACATCTCTACTTTCCCGGTCCCATCCCCAGACTCAATTACTGTTAACAGTGTCCTTTGGTTCCATGATTCTTGAAACAAAACTGATTTGGATACATTCATCACTAAGTCATATACATTTTTCAACAATTTGTAAGAAAAAAATATTTTTTTCAAGAAGGAGAAAATTGATTATTTGAGCAACTGAATACAGCCTCAAAATTATTATGGCCAGAATTTAGGGTGCCCATTTTACAGGTAAACATTTTCAGAATAAACCAGATCCAAATGAAGTAGGTAGATAATGCAGTTGGTCTTTCAGATTTAATTTCTTCCTTGACTTTTGTAATTGAAAATACTTTAAAATTCATACAAAAGTTAAGTTCTCATTTTAATGAAGCAATTCTTACATTGTCAGAAATTATCTACATATCTGAAAGATGGAGATTCATTATCCAAAGAGGACCACAACATTTTGCTTTTACCACACAGCAAAGATTCTATTCAGAAGTAAGCATCATAAAGAAGTGTTTCTATTACGTGAAGACTGTCTCTAGGTCACTTTTCTTCTGCTAAACCTATTAATTTGCACTTTTATACTCAATTCATTTTGATCACCTATTAAACACAATGGATTTTTTAATTGGTGAGAAAAATTTAAACACGTGGAGGTTTGATTCTTTAAGAAACTCAACTACAGAGGAAGATCAAGATTATTTTATTTTGTGCAATATTTTATTAAATCAATTTAAAATTATTGTACCATAAGATGAAACTTTGAAAATGTCTAACATTTAACTCCATTTATTATAGTAAAATGAAATTCTTTATAGCTCAAGAAACAATCTTGAGAAAGAAAATTTAAATTGAAGAATGTATCTCCAAACATAAAATAATATCCTTCTATATACTGAAAAATATATATTATAAACTAACATGGTGGAATAAAGATGGCGGCATGAGAGATGAGACAGAGGCTTCCTCCTAAAACTGCATATAATATGAAAATAAAGCTACTACAACTACTCTTGAAAGAGCAATGGAGCAGGGAGGGAGTGGAGATGTGGGACTGCTGAATACCTAACTCTGGAGATCTGCTCTGGGAGCACAAACCTACATTTCATGGTGCTTGCATGATACCCTTGTAATTAGGGGGTTGGAAAGCTAAGACAGGCAGAATTACTGGAGAGACTAAGATTCCAGCTGCTTGTGAAAGCAGGGATCCATACCCAGTTGCTCGGGGACAAAAGAAAAGCTGACAGTCTGAGAGACTTCCTAACAAAGAAGCCCTTAGCAAGAGGGCTGCTAAAGGGGCAAGGATTGCACAGAGCTTACTGCTCAGGAGAAAGGACAGGCAGACAAAATTGTCCTGGTGCACTCTGCCCAGCAGGTTGGGAGCTTTCACGATCTTCAGGTGCTCCAGCTCCCTGGCTGCCTACACAGCTCCAAGAACACCTTCTGTGACAGGCAGACTTGTGCGCCTTTCTTCTGGTCAGCCCCATCGGGCTTGCAAACTGGGAAACCCTACCCTGGTGTTAGGCCAGCCAGAGGGAAGATCTGTCTACAGCAAGTAAAAACGTAAAGCACAGAGGCTTATACCTGTGTGCTCAGCCCACTGGCTCAGGCAGTGGAGACAGGCACAGCAGCCAGGAACTAGAAAACATCCCTTTTCTCCCGGGAGGCACCAATACCACTCCCCTACAATCCCCGCATTGCTTCAGGGGCTGAGCAGCTCCAGAGAGTAGAGCTTCTGGGCACTAGAGGGCGCCATACACAAATATGAAATGCCAAAGGAACCTGGTCCAGAGTAAAATTATGAATACAACTCCTGAGAAAGATTTAAATGATATGGACCTTATGACTCTCCCTGAAAAGGAGTTCAAAATAAAAATCATTAACATGCTCATGGAGGTACGGAAAGATATTCAAGAACTCAGGAATGAATTACAGTCAGAGATCCAATAATTGAAGAGCACAATGGACGGTATTAAAAGCCGATTGGATACGGTGGAGGAGACAATAAATGAAATAGAAACTAGAGAAGAGGAATACAAAGAAGCTGAGGCACTGAGAGAAAAAAGGATCTCTAAGAATGAAAGAATATTGAGAGAACTGTGTGACCAATCCAAACGGAACAAGATTCGCATTATAGGGGTACCAGACGAAGAAGAGAGAGAAAAAGGGATAGAAAGTGTCTTTGAGGAGGTAATTGCTGAAAACGTCTACAATCTGGGGAAGGAGATAGTCTCTCAGGCCATGGAGGTGCACAGATCTCCAAACACAAGGGATGCAAGGAAGACAACAGCAAGACATATAGTAATTAAAATGGCAAAGATCAAAGATAAGGAAAGACTATTAAAAGCAGCCAGAGAGAGAAATAAGATCACATTCAAAGGAAAACCCATCAGGCTATCATCAGACTTCTCAGCAGAAACCTCACAGGCCAGAAGGGAGTAGCATGATGTATTTAATGCAATGAAGCAGAACGACCCTGAACCAAGATTAGTTTATACTGCAAGATTATCATTTAAATTTGAAGGAGGGATTAAACAATTCCCAGATAAGCAAAAGCTAAGAGAATTTGCCTCCCACAAACCACCTCTACAGGGTATTTTGGAGGGACTGTTATAGATGGAAGTGTTCCTATGGTTTAATAGCTGTCACCGGAGGTAATAAAACCACAGTAAAGAAAATAGAACAGCTAATTACTAAGAAAATGCAAAATTTAATTAACTATCCCCAAAGTCAATCAAGGGATAGACAAACTGTACAGAATATGATTCCTAATATATAAAGAATGGAGTAGGAAGAAAAAGGAGGGAACAAACAAACAAAAAAAGAACCTTTAGACTGTGTTTGTAAGAGCATATTAAGTTAGTTAGACTTTTAGATAGTAGGGAAGTTAACCTTGAACCTTTGGTAACCATGAATCTGAAGCCTGCAATGCCAATAAGTACATACCTATCCATAATTACCCTAAATGTAAATGGAATGAATGCACCCGTCAAAAGACATAGAGTCACTGAATGGATAAAACAGCAAGACCCATCTAGATGCTGCCTTCAAGAGACTCACTTTAAACCCAAAGACATACACAGACTAAAAGTGAAGGGATGGAAAAAGATATTTCATGCAAACAACAAGGAGAAAAAAGCAGGTGTTGCAGTACTTGTATCAGACAAAATAGACTTCAAAACGAAGAAAGTAGCAAGAGATAAAGAAGGACATTACATAATGATAAAGGGGTCAGTGCAACAAGAAGATATAACCATTATAAATATATATGCACCCAACACAGAAGTGTCAGCATATGTGAAACAAATACTAATAGAATTAAAGGAGGAAATAGAAAGCAATGCATACATTTTAGGAGACTTCAACACACCACTCACTCCAAAGGACAGATCAACCGGACAGAAAATAAGTAAAGACACAGAGGCACTGAACAACACACTAGAACAGATGGACCTAACAGACATCTACAGAACTCTACACCCAAAAGCAACAGGATACACGTTCTTCTCAAGTGCACATGGAACATTTTCCAGAAAAGACCACATACTAGGCCACAAAAAGAACCTCAATAAATTCAAAAATATTGAAATTCTACGAACCAACTTCTCAGATCACAAAGGTATAAGACTAGAAATAAATTTTAGAAAGAAATCAAAAAGGCTCACAAATACATGGAGACTTAACAACATTCTCCTAATTAAATAATGGGTTAATGACCAAATCAAAACAGAAATCAAAGAATATATGGAGACTAATGACAACAACACAAAGCCACAACTTCTGTGGGACGCAGCAAAGGCAGTTCTAAGAGGAAAGTATATTGCAATCCAGGCCTATTTAAAGAAGGAAGAACATTCCCAAATGAATAGTCTAAAGACCCAATTACTGAAATTGGGAAAAGAAGAACAAATGAGGCTCAAAGTCACCAGAAGGAGGGACATAATAAAGATCAGAGAAGAAATAAATAAAGTTGAGAAGAATAAAACAATAGAAAAAATCAATGAAACCAAGAGCTTGTTCTTTGAAAAAATAAACAAAATAGATAAACCCCTAGCCAGACTCATTAAGAGAAAAAGAGAATCTACACACATAAACACAATCAGAAATGAGAAAGGAAAAATAACGATGGACCCCACAGAAATACAAAGAATTATAAGAGAATATTATGAGAATCTGTATGTTAACAAGCTGGCAAACCTAGAAGAAATGGACAACTTCTTAGAAAAATACAACCTTCCAAGACTGACCAAGCAAGAAACAGAAAAACTAAACACACCAATCACCAGTAACGAAATTGAATTGGTAATCAAAAAATTACCCAAGAACAAAACCGCCGAACCTGATGGATTAACCTCTGAATTCTACCAGACATATAGAGAAGAAATAACACCCATTCTCCTTAAAGTTTTCCAAAAAATAGAAGAGGAGGGAATACTTCCAAACTCATTCTATGAAGCCAACATCACTCTAATACCAAAACCGGGCAAAGACCTCACCAAAAAAGAAAATTACAGACCAATATCCCTGATGAAGCTAGATGCAAAAATACACAACAAAATATTAGCCAACCGAATTCAAAAATACATCAAGAGGATCATACACCATGATCAAGTGGGATTCATCCCAGGGATGCAAGGATGGTACAACATTCGAAAATCCATCAACATCATCCACCACATCAACAAAAAGAAGAACAAAAACCACATGATCATCTCCATAGATGCCGAAAAAGCATTTGACATAATTCAGCATCCATTCATGATTAAAACTCTCAACAAAATGGGTATAGAGGACAAGTACTCAACATCATAAAGGCCATATATGACAAACCCACAGCTAGCATCATACTTAATGGCGAGAAGCTTAAAGCTTTTCATCTATGATCGGGAATAAGACAGGGATGCCCACTCTTTCCACTGTTATTCAACATAGTACTGGAGGTCCTAGCCATGGCAATCAGAGAAAACAAAGACATACAAGGCATCCAGATTGGTAAACAAGAAGTCAAATTGTCACTATTTGCAGATGACATGATATTGTACATAAAAAACCCTAAAGACTCCACTCCAAAACTACTAGAACTAATATCTGAATTCAGCAAAGTTGCAGGATACAAAATTAACACACAGAAATCGGTTGCTTTCCTATACACTAACGATGAACTAACAGAAAGAGAAATCAGAAAAACAATTCCATTCACAATTGCATCAAAAAGAATAAAATACCTAGGAATAAACCTTACGAAGAACTGAAAGACCAGTACTCTGAAAACTACAAGACACTACTAAGAGAAATTAAAGAGGACACTAACAAATGGAAATGCATCCCATGCTCTTGGCTAGGAAGAATAAATATTGTCAAAATGACTATACTACTTAAAACAATCTACAGATTCAACGCAATCCCCATCAACTACCAACAGCTTTCTTCAATGAACTGGAACAAATAATTCTAAAATTCATATGGAACCACAAAAGATCCCAAATAGCCAAAGCAATCCTGAGAAGGAGGAATAAAACAGGGAGAATTATGCTCCCTGTCTTCAAGCTCTACTACAAAGCCACAGTAGTCAAGACAATTTAGTATTGGCACAAAAACAGACCCACAGACCTGTACAACAGAATAGGAAACCCAAACATCAACCCAAACATATACAGTTAATTAATATTTGATAAAGGAGCCTTGGATATACAATGGGGAGATGACAGCCTCTCCAGCAGCTGGTGTTGGAAAAACTGGACAGCTACATGTAAAAGAATGAAACTGGACTACCGTCTAACCCCATACACAAAGATAAACTCAAGGTGGATCAAAGAACTGAATGTAAGTCATGAAACCATAAAACTCTTAGAAAAAAACATAGGCAGAAATCTCTTGGACATAAACATGAGTGATTTCTTCATGAACATATCTCCCCGGGCAAGGGAAACAAAAGCAAAAATGAACAAGTGGGACTATATCAAACTGAAAAGCTTCTGTACAGCAAAGGACACCACCAGTAGATCAAAAAGAGATCCTACAGTATGGGAAAATATATTCATAAATGATGCATCTGATAAGGGGTTGACATCCAAAATATATAAAGAACTCTCCCACCTCAACAAACAAAAAGCAAATAAGAAATGGGCAGAGGATCTGAACAGACACTTCTCCAAAGAAGAAATTCAGATGGCCAACAGGCACATGAAAAGATGCTCCACATTACTAATCATCAGAGAAATGCAGATTAAAACCACAATGAGATATCACCTCACACCAGTGAGGATGGCCAACATCCAAAACACAAACAACAACAAATGTTGGTGAGGATGTGGAAAAAAGGGTACCCTCCTACACTGCTGGTGGGAATGCAAATTAGTTCAACCATTGTGGAAAGCAGTATGGAGGTTCCTCAAAAAACTCAAAATAGAAATACCATTTGACCCAGGAATTCCACTCCAAGAATTTACCCTAAGAATACAGCAGCCCAGTTTAAAAAGACAGATGCACCCCTATGTTTATCGCAGCACTATTTACAATAGCCAAGAAATGGAAGCAACCTAAGTGTCCATCAGTAGATGAATGGATAAAGAAGAGGTGGTACATATACACAATGGAATATTATTCAGCCATAAGAAGAAAACAAATCCTACCATTTGCAACAACATGGATGGAGCTAGAGGGTATTATGCTCAGTGAAATAAGCCAAGCCGAAAAAGACAAGTATCAAATGATTTCACTCATATGTGGAGTATAAGAACAAAGAAAAAAACTGAAGGAACAAAACAGCAGCAGACTCACAGAACCCAAGAACGGACTAATAGTTACCAGAGGGAAAGGGACTGGGGAAGATGGGTGGGAAGGGAGGGATAAGGGGGGAAAAGGGGCATTACGATTAGCAGATGTAATATTGCGGGGGCACGGAGAGGGCTGTACAACTCAAGAGATGACAAGTAGTGATTCTATAGCATCTCACTATGCTCATGGACAGTGACTGTAATGGGGTTGGTGGGGGGGACTTGATGAAGGGGTAGTTTAATAAGCATAATATTGCACATGTAATTGTAGATCAATAATACCAAAATAAATTATTAAAAAAACAAAACTAACATGGCACAAATCAACTATCACTATAAAAGTGAGAACACATTAAACAGTAAGCTCTTTCAAAAGAAACAAACGTGAGAGGATGATTTAAGAATACTTTTAGTCATTAACATATACGTTATAAAGAAAAATAAAATCGTAAACAAAACAAAACTCCTCGCCTAAAATCTCATGGAGCTTTGGTGTATAGAATCATCGAACAATTAAAGCATTATCAGAAAGCTATAGATCTGAGTGTAATCTTGAGGTACAGCCTTTGACTACTTTTTAAAAAGCTTTCCTTACGTGCTAATGCAACAGTGTTCATTGGCTAGAGATGTATTGATTCAGTTATGGCTGCCAAAGCATTTTCTATTTATTTGTGTTGATTATAAGATTGTTGCATCTCACCTTGGCCTTGGGTCTCTGATATGGCCCTTTTTTATGTACTGGGATGAGTTTTAACAATCTATTCAGTCTTCATATAGATACAAGAAGAAAAACAATTCACTGATTTACCAACTTTACCTTCAGTTTTATAAGACTTCATTTTTTTAAGGCAGATGGTACACTATATTGCATCATCTAAATTAACATTTTTGTCTTCCTAGCATAAATTATTTTTGATAATCAATGACCAGATGTTCTCCCTTACTCCTTAAAAACCGAAAAAATACATTAACATGTATGTGTGCATTACTAATTGTGGATATGTACATAAGTATATGTATATGTACAGACCACATAGCCATTGTAAGTGACAATCCATGAACCTGCTTTCCATTCTTTAGTTATCACCCCAGAACCAGAGAGCAGACATCGCTCAGAACATGGACTCAACAAGCAATAGAAATTCATTCATTTTTACTTTAAAATTCAAATTGAGAAGTCTGCAGAGAAGCTGATAAGCTGTCTAGTAGAGTATAAAGTCTACCACAGGCCTTAAGATCTTGCACAGGTGGATTATGTGAAATGAAGTAAAAGGAATAAATGTCATCTAAGGTGAGC
Source organism: Smutsia gigantea (assembly GCA_032199065.1). NCBI lineage: Eukaryota > Metazoa > Chordata > Mammalia > Pholidota > Manidae > Smutsia > Smutsia gigantea. The sequence goes on along the minus strand of JAVSCE010022642.1, from coordinate 108,345 downwards.
GAATCCATCACATCTCTCACCTAGGCATGGCATATATTCGACGTCCATTGGAAGCTATGAATATAAATACCACAAGCTTTCACAGACATGTGTCTTCCAAATGCAAATGTATTTCTTAGAGAGATAATAATGTAGAGGAAAGTTTTGAGGGTTTTTGTTTCCCCAAGAGTCATGGACTAAAGAAAATTAGAATGTGTAAATAAAAAGAAAATACTAGTAAATCTTAGCTTTCAAAAAAATAAATTCTAAATTTAAAAAGGTGTGAATGCTGTTCTATTCATCCAATACCTCATCATCTAAGTATCCTTATATCATACATATAAATGCATTTTTCATACACAATAAGGATTTGGCCCCATCATATATAAGATGGGGCCTATATATTAAGCCACAGCAAAATAGAGACAATTTGGTTCATTGCTACTCAAAAAATTTACAGTATTGTAATCTAACTATTCTAGACATTATCATCTCTGATCTAAATAGTGACTCATTGCTCAAATACTTTTCAGAACGTATCCATGTTAAAGGAATTGGAATACTTGGTATTTTTTTCCAAGGCGGATGGATCCCGTAATTTATGAAAGCATAATCATGATGACGGGTCTCAAACTCAATCTTTGACAGCAATCGCGAGGTAGGTCCTCAGCATAGCCAGGCAACCACACTATTTCCTGATTTATTCACTCTCTTGGAGGACTATTTTACATTTTTCCCCTCACCTCTTTTCTATCCCACTCTGAATCTTAACAGCTTAGTTTGGTTCTTTTTCATTCAGAAGAGAATTTCGTCATCACCCTGTAGCAGCTACCTGATCCAGGGTCTTCTCTCTCCTAACTCACAGCAGCAATCCCCTTTTCTTCCTCTACACAGTGTTTTTCAAATTATCTGTGGTGAAGGACCTACACCCCAATCTAATGTGAACCTAAACTTTTGTAAACTACAATAAAAAATAATTAATAATGAAATAAAAAATGAAAGATATGTACATGTATCAGATATCGGATTCAACACATACCATTACTACATCAAGTCGCTATAAAAGCTTTCTCCCAAATTCTGTCTTTCCCTGTGAATCAGTGATGACCAGCTTGACACTGGGCACCAGTGCCAAAGTGATGAGCACACATTGACTGGGACAGCCTGTTTCAGGCCTAGCTCGGGTTTCCTCTGCTGGAACGTTCTTCCCCCATGAGAGCCAAATGTCTTGCTCTTTATCTTATTCACCTTAGCTTTAATGTCACCACCTGAGAGAGGAGTCCCCGGACCATTTTGTCTCCTATCAAAATAAATCCTTGCTGTCACTTTCCATTCCCTTGCATTATTTGTCCTCTTTGCCTTTATAATTTACTTGGCATTCTTACATTTATTATTGTTTGTTTTCCCAATATAAATTGAGTTCCATGAAGTCACTGACTTTATGTTTTTGCTACCGAGTTCCCAGCATTTAAATTCTAAGTGGCACGCAGTAGGTTAATTCAATGCTAATTAGCAAATGTGTGAATGTCACCAAATATATAACCAAAGATAACTAGTATGGTATCATCACAGGTGTCTGGATAACGGTGAAAGATTTCTGTGGTTCCATAAATACCGATGTGTAGTTTCTTTCACAGTACAACACAAAGATGACATGGCAGAGGTTAAATTTAACTGTGAGACATGTTGTCTAAAATACAGTTCACAAAAGCTACATAAGAACAAATGTCTGCATTGTTCACCTTGTGGGAGCTTGTTCACTGTATTGGAACTTGTTTGTTGCATCGTGAGCAATAATGTCTTGTATATTGAAAAGTTGTTAAGAGAAAAAACCTCAAAGGTTCACATTGCAAGAAAAAATGATTTGTAACTATGTATGTTGAAGGATGTTAACTAAACTTACTGTGATAATCATTTCACAATAAAAATTATATAAAAAAAAGAACAAATGTCTACAGTTGCTTTAGGATGCTTGGGGTGAAATAGCAAGCTTTTCTACAAAAGAAGTGCTTAATGAAATGAAGGCATAAACAATTAAAACACATTGTCTTTCAAGAAAACTAGAAGTGAATTCAGAAGATTACTGCTCCTTTACTTATGAATGGACCTGAGTTTATTTGACCTCAATGCTGGTTTTAATGTATACTAATTACATTAAATAACACAAGCATTTAGGTGAAATTCAAAATATTAAGAAAAAATTAAAGAAAAATGTAATATTCTTGAGGTAAAGAAGCAAAAGTGAAAAACCTATTACATATTTTGGTCAGTTAAAAACGATAAAAAATGTTTACCCTTATATTTTAATAAACATTAAACAAATTCTTTTAGATTATGTGTGTCATAAATAAATTTTCTTTTACATTAGCATATAATGTGTATTCTATTTCCTTACAGCATAGGTATCTTACAGTTAATATATTAAGTCTTTACTACTTAAAAAATATTAACTATAACTTGTGTTGAAAGCTAATTAATTTTTAACAAATAAGTGTAATAATACACAGGCATTATTATTTTATGGTCCCAGCACAGGAATAGCAACCATCTTCTGGGAAATGCTCCTCCTTCCTGTATGTGGTTTGATGGGCACTCCATCTTCTCACCCAGCCTTAGCCACAGCTGGGTCAGGTGTGCACGAGCCCGCTACACATAGCTGCTGGGTGCAGGGGTGGCCCTGATGGAGGCAAGGCATGTCAGGGATCTGGGCTTATGGTTCATTCCCTCTCTAGAGGTGGCTATATGAGAAAGGAGGCAGTCAAGCTATTGTCATTGAAGTTAGACTACTGAAGCATGAGGAAACTTCTTGAGGTGATGGAGATATTATGTATCTCAATCATGGTAGTGGTTTGTGATAATTTGTATGACGGTATACTGAAAAGGACAAGTTTTACTCTATCTAATAAAGTATATCTCAATTAACCTGATTTAAAAAATTTTAAATCCAATGTACTGTTTTACATAACTTATTTGCTGAAGTTGTGTTTTATCATATTGCTTTAATGTATGTGCCAATTTGACAAAGTGATATTTTTCTGTACTCCAATCTGCAAATGTGATATAAGAGGCCATGACAAGGTATTAAAATTAATACTTTAATATCACTCTGTGGAACAGTGTGCAATACTCAGTAATTTCTTATCTTGTTTGCACAGTCTATAAATATCATATAATTGCTTCAATTAGGAATATGTTTCAGTACAAATGAATAGCTTGAAAAAAATGGGCACTTGGGAACTAAAGTGGGAACATTTCTCCTATCCCAGTCTAATTAGCTCATTCTTCTACCTCAGTTTGCTTTCCTATTATCTCCTGAGGTATTGGTTTGTATAAAAATATTTCTGTTTTTAACTATTTGATTAAATTGTAAATACATTGCTACTTACCATATATAAAAATGTATGCTGTAAAGAACATGGAATTTACACAAGGTTTACAGAGATACAGGAAACATTTATTAATAATAATGACAAAACAGAAATGTTTTAATATTCTAGTAAAGTAATAATCTGTTTAAAGCTACATGTTCTCTATAGTTTTTATATTTAAAATTTCAAAGAAAAAAACAGGAACATTTAATGGTTCAGAGAAACGATTCATCCTTCTGGCACTAAATAGAAAAACCCTAATTCTTTTTCCAGGGTGGTACTTCAGCTGTTCATCGTTCAAACAAGCAGGGGAGAGGCTATTTCTAAATATCTATGAATTTTGTAAAATTTTAAGACTATACAGTTGACAAAAACATAGTATCATTAGGAATAAACATCAAACAGAAAAAAGAAAGTGGATATACAAAGGAATCTTCCATTTACTGGGAAGGCTGAACTCTGGGCGCTGCAGTTGTGTTTTTAAAATTCTCTCCAAATGTGGATCCCGTGGCTCAGCAACAGTTCATGTGACAACAACATATAACAAACAATAAAACCCGAGAAGTAAGAAAGTGTTCTGCATAAGAAAATATCTGATGGACCAAAAGTCACGAGCATAAGTTTATAGTTGTCTCTCCTCCCTCCACACAGTGAAGCAAAGGCTTTGCTCCCTACTCAGTTCCCCCACCACCACACCCTCACCCACCCCATTTCAGCACTCTTAACATGTATGGAATCTTCCTTGTTGTGCAGGAGGTTAAAAGGCCAGTTGATATAACAATGACCTGGTGGAGAGGAGCCACAAAGACACAGGAATTTGAGTTAACTGCTCAACTTGAGCCAGGAAGCAGCTGCCAAAAATTGCAGTGTCATCTTAGTGACCAGAAAAAGGGAGGACGTAAACCCATTATTTCCAGTATTGGCTGAGCCACTGCCTGAGAGTTCCGTTCTCTACTGCACATTTTAGGAGGGACACCAATAAACCTGGAGCGATGAACATCTGCAGGACCATCATGGAAGAAGAATGCGGGAGGGGATCATTATTTAGTGCCAGAAGATGAATGAAAATACATTTTCCTTAAGTAGATGCTGTGTAAAAATAAAAAAGATTGCTTTGAGAGGTAGAAAATCTTGATCTTTGGAATTTTAACATATTCATTCAAACATTTCATTAGCACATATTGTGTATGTAAAAGGCTATGCAAGGCAGTATGGAATCACAGTCAGTAATAATAACAAAAAAGTTCTTCCCTCAAAGAATTTCTACTCCAGCAAAGATCTGGCAGGTACCAGTTATTCCTGTTGGATTATAGAAGACAAGCCTCCCTTGATAGGCAGAATACATAATCCCTTCCTACTCAAATGGTTAATGTTGAACATTAGCATTTTATTACTCGTTTCCTAAGGAGACTTGATATTCCTTAACAGGTTACTAATCAGAGCAGAAACCAAGAACTGATTGTGCAAAAAGAACGCATTAGCCTTCCACTGCTTATCTTTGCAATTTTTCAAAACATTTTAGTGTTATGGAAAATATGTTTGAAAAAATCTGCTTAAAATGTTTCCAGCTACATTGATATACTTAGTGAGAACAATCACTAGTGTGTAGAAAATTTATTTGCATGTTAATTAACTTTGGAGAAATGAGACCTGCTTTACTCTAAGATTATATAATGTCTTTCCAGAAAAAGAACAAAGCCAAAGTTTGGGAAAATGATAGAAGTTAATTACCTGTTTCCATAATTTCAAGGGGAATTCATCTACCATATCTTACATAAATGGCTGATGCACTTAAATCCAAAGAAACGAATTGAATCAGGCTGCTTGACATTATGGTGTAGGTTGTCACTGAGCAGCCAGCAAAATCGTTATGACATAGCATAGCTAATGAGATAATAATAACATTATTGATAGTAATAATGCCAAAACAGAATAAATATATTCAATGTGAAATGTGCTACAGTGGTGTTTTAGATGTGTCTGACTAAAGAACAATATTTTAATTTTTGAGTAGTTATATGGCAGTAGCAATATAGTGCCACACACATGCAGGAGGTGGTTTTGGAATCTGATGAGCAGAGAGTCCAATCTCAACCTGCCAAGAAGTTCAGCGGGTTTGGCTGTAGTTTTTGCTATGATCAATTTAAGAAGCAAGCTGAAAAATAAGCCCACAGAGTTGGGGATGAGGATGAGATAACAGATGTTAGAATTACTGCACTGGGCTTGGTGCTGCTGCTTTAAGCTTTTAGTATCACTGAAGTCATTCCTGATTTTACACTTTTTGACTTACACAAATACATACAAGGCCATAGGCCAAATACATTGAGTATTAAAAAAAAACCTGTATTTGAGAGAGACACTACATGACTCTCCCATTGTTAGTGAAGCAAATGACCAGAAACAACTAAATTGGTACATGTCTTATATTCCAGATTCACTGGACTCCAAAGGGTCTGCCCTGTGCGCTCACCATTCCCTCCCCTGCCTTGTTCACCTTTCCAGAGTCACCCAAATGCCTGCCTTCTGTGCAGCTTTCCTTGCTTCGCTGCAACTTTCAAACATTTGACTGCTATCAAGCTTTGAAAATGTGCTCTGTTATCACATTACATAAACACTGTGTATCTCTCTTCCTTCCTTCATCTCACATTTTTATTGAGAAATCACAAGTTTATATATGGGAGGAAGAGAATTCAAGGCTATAAAAAAGGCAAATTCAAGGTCATTTCTATATGTGTCTATATGATCTGGGAGAGTTTAGTTAAACTTCGTAGGTTTACTCATCCTTGCACGAGCACAACAACACCAAACTTTCAAGCTTCTACAGAGGATGAAATGAGGTTTTTCAAGTGAATAGCACAGTATTTGAGAAAGAGAATTATGCCTTGAAATACCAATTATTATTATGATTATTGTCAATAACTCAAATAGGGAGTATCATGTGACAAGTGTTCAACAGGAGAAAAGCAAAATACTAAAGGAACACAAGGTAAAACAGTAATTTTGAAGAAGATGTCAGAAGTGTAATGCCTGCCATTGGGAATTCAGTATATGTTTATTAAGTTGACTTGAATTTCCAGATCTGTTGAAAATTGAATGGAAGTTAAAGGACAGGCAGAATTTTGAAAAACTAAAACAGAAAGGAAGAGATTTTTCCCCCCAATTTTAAGGATTTCAGCTCTATTCTTGTCCACTTACTGGGTATTCTGAGTTATAAAAAAATCAAGAAAATCATATATGCTCACTATACTACTTCATCTTATGGATTTACACACCATAAAAAACAGTTAAGCAAAGAAGAGAAGAAAGAGAACAAATTAAGGCATTCTTAAAGAAAGACAGTCTTTTATTCTAATCTGTAGCTTTAGGCATCTCTTTAGTAGCTTATTTTGTTATACTATATACAAAAGGGTTATATAAATGGTAAAAGAACCTAGAGATTAACACAAACCTAATGAGGTGATCCCCAACAAGTACTAGAAAACACAATAAATTCTCCATAGATGACATCTTCAAAAATCCATACGTGTATTCAGATGCAGCCTAACTATGAACAACTGATAGGCATAGTCTGTAAATTTATGCTTATTTTACATGAAGCTGCTCTAGAGAGGGGGGAATGACTTAAGTTTGTCTATGAGAAGGTTATTACAAACTTCTAAAAGAAAAGTTTTAATGGAGAAGGTAAAGAAACAGAAGGAAAGATGATGAGTGAGTGAGCAGATCCTTTGGAAACATATAGTATAAAAAGGTAATTCTTTTGAGACCTTTATTAGTGAAGGAAAAAAGGATTGAGCCCAGTGAGGGAAAACTGAGGTTTAAATAAATGATTTCTCTTTATAAAGAGACTTAAAAATATGAATATCTGTAGGGTGTTTGGAAAAATTGGTTTAATGGATGAATAGAAATACATAAGCTGAATTATTTGAAGGAAAAGGTCTCTGGAAAGATAAAAGCAGCTAAGATTAAGCGGACTTGGGAAGAGATTATTACACCTGGAAAGGACACAAGACATCCACTCCACAGGGTCAGGAGGAACGTAGGAGGGAGTGCATGCTGAAAAGTGTTTTGTTTAGGAAAGAAAGGGAAGAAAGAGTAATTGTAGACTTGTGATCAGTGGCTTTAATTTTTCTCAATAAAATCAAATGTAAAGTTTTAAGAGAGTGATTAGGTGTTTGAAAGAAAGGAACATTATTAGGGTCACCAGTGGTTCTCAGAAATGAGTCAAATAGGGATGAATGGAAGTACTGATGGTAAACTGGGCTTGTCATTAAGCCCATTAGTCCAATGAAAGGACTTAGGGCCACATGGTGTTATAATGGAGGATTGTGGACTTCATGTAAGGGTGAGGCCTGGGCAAAGGGAGGGGCACCCTAGCCAGAGCGAGTACAGGGGTGAAAGAGCCGATGAACAGAATCTGATTCAGGGGAGGTGGGCAGGCTGAGAGAGACTGAGGAATTAGGGTTTCTAATGAGAATAGAAAAAACATTTAGAGCAGTGGAAAGGAAGAGTTTGAATTGATAAGTTTAATGCTAGAAATCAAAGGGTCAGAGGAGTTTATGGATAGACTCATTAAAAAAGAAAACACTCTAAGAAACGAGTTACCTATTTAGACAGCTCAGTCACCTAAGACAGTAGCAGAGTGGAAAGGATGGGGGGAAAGAATGGCCTAGGTGGCGAAATGGAGGTTGAAAATGAAACAGCGCACAAAGAGTTGTCAGATCCTGACAAAGGAGAGCGGCACACCTACAGGGTGACTCATGGAGGCAGCAGCTCAGGGAGGAGAGACAGAGCCACTGGGATCACCAACAGGCAGGGCGTAATTTCAGGGGACGGACTCGGCGGCTCGCATGGGACGGGTCGGAGCTCAACGCAGCTGAAGAACTGACCCGCAAACATGGATGGCTCTTTTTAAAATTGAGTAACACAATTCAAATAGAATCTGTCATGTAGCTTCTATCTCTCTAAAATTGAATACAATGAGGAGTATGGCCCAGAACCTACGATTATTTTTGCCTTCAAGGAGAGTAGAATGTGTTTGGCAAGGAAAATAGATTACATGAGGAAATTAGTTGAATGATGAAACAAAATATAAATAACTGATATCTATTAGATGTGAAATCAAAAGAAGATCAAAGACCTGAGAGAAACAGGGTATCAATAAGTGAAAAAGGCAAAGATGAGAAATGTCAGGATGATGAAGACTGTATGATAAAAAGAGACATCTTTCTTAAGTATACAGCACAATGCACTGCAGGCACTAGAACGCGACTGAGAAAGCTATTAATACATAGTGCAAGAAAAATAATTAAATCAGCTTAATCATGTTCATCTTTCTGTGGCATGTGGGTTTTCCTATTAGAGCATATTATGTATTTGCTATCAGAAGAATGAAAATGTGTTTTCCAGTATTTGATTTAAATTACTTGGGTGTAAAACTGAAGTATCAGAAAGTGACCAGACCATTCAATCTACAATCAGCAATACATTTTCATCACAGCTCTACAGATTTGAAATCCATCTTTCAGGTTACAATGAATATAAAAAATACATTGTCTCCCCCTTTAAAAATCAGCAGGTTTAGAAAGAATTTAAGATAAAGGCATTGCTGTTCTGAGAGACAATGTCAACATTTCAGATACAATGCCTGCTGAGTGAAAAATATGAAAGTCTGCAAGGCCTTGTTAATCATTTCATTTGATGAAAATTCATTCATTCGATATTCCCATGAAAAAAAATGGCCATTCCCTCTGAAATATTAAAATAGCTAAAAAGGGTTTATGACAACCAGTATAAACAGGTAGTTAGGGCCACCATTTATCAAGGTAAGCATCACTCTCCATGGTCCCAAGAAAAAAGTGAAACTCCATAAATACCATCAATAACAATGATGCAAGATTAGGAACTCAGAAGCATGTATTCTGTAGCTAAGAACTGATTTATGACTGGAGCATGCTCTAAGTATGATAGAAAAATTCCATCAGAAAGAGAAAAAGCTGAGTCAGGGTTATTTGCTAAGACTTAACATATGGGTCATAATTGGTATGTAAATTTAGTGATCTCATTTGCATGTCATGGCTCTTATAGGCATTTGTTAATGAATAATCAATATATTAATAATAATTGAGATATTACACATCAACAAAAGAAACATTTCAATTCAAAATAAATGATTGCTAAATTGTGAATATGTATTGAAGACTATAGTATCAGAATATCAACAAAAAATATTAGTGAATAAAGGAAAATTGATAAAAATTCATTGTTACTGATAATTCTATCATTTGCATCTCTAAAAGATTCCTGTAATGAAAAATGCTACAGCTGAATTTAATAATGACAAGGAAGATTAAATAATGGAAAAATACATTTTAAAGGACAATGCCTAGTTTTAAGAGTCCACATATCTGTGCAAAAAAAACAAATTTATCTGTTACTTGGTTAATGAAGAAAAGTTTAATAAATTCTGAAAAAGCATAAACTGCACTACCTCATTTTCGGACCACAGTGCAATATAAATAATTAAAACTAATGAGATTTGAAAAAAATAAATGATTCACCTAAGGAATTACTTCATCAAAGAGGATATAAAAATGCAATTAGAGATAATTTAAAAAATAATGAAAATTATATCCAAGTTTCCAGCTATTATAAATTCTCATAATTTGTTACTTGGGTAGTGATACAAGATGAAAATACAATCAGATGCACAAAATGTTTCATTTTTATGTTTATTATGGAAATTGTTAAACATATGGGAAAGTAGAGAGAATAATGTAACAGACCCTGATGTACCTGGCTTCAATAATTATTAGTTGATTTGTTCAAATCTGAACCTAAATGATGTCTATACATTGCATTTGGTTGATAATGTCATTTAAATCCCTTTCAGTCTGAAAGTCCTCACTTTCTCATATCACATTTAGTAATTAAAGAAACCAGGTCATTCATCTTACAGAATTGCCTACAGTCTAGATTTTTCTGTCTAGTATTATTTATATCCAGAATTTCTTATAAACTGGTACTACAGCTACAGAAACCCAAACAGATTCAGGCTTGCGTTCTTGTCAAGAGTATTTCATAGGCATTGTGTACATCTATCAGAGGCAAAGAATGTTCAGTGGTTTCTTTTTTAATGTTAATAGCCATTAATGATCATCAACTAAATCCATTCCTTCCTTGAGTTTTGCAAAGTGGAAATATTATAATTCTATCATTTCTTCTTTATTCATTAGTTGGAATAATTCTATGGAGAGAGCCTTCTCACTTTAGCTAGTTACTCTAACTTAGAGTTAATATAGGAAAGACAGGTTAAATGTTTGATGCTTTCCCTATATTTGCAAGTTTTCAGAGTATGTTGCTTTCCTGGCATTATCCAAAGATTATCAATGATATCAATTTTTAAAGGACTTATAAATTTTAGCATATTTCATAAGGCTTGACCCATTACAGTTCTTTCTCTCCTTCATTTGTTTCTTCTCAATACATCTCAATTTTGGCCAGTGGGATAGACTTCAACATCACTCTTCTGTCATTGTGACACAACCCAAGTAACTATTTTCTGGTATTAAAAGGTGTTTCAGGTTCAACCTGTATATTCCCTGCTTCAGATGAGGTATCAGTTATTTCTCCAAAGGGCCACAAGTTTGGATAAATTAAAAAGTATAATGTCAGAAAATTATTACTAGGCTACATGAATGCTGTGAAGCATTCCTAAGTGGTGAGATGGACATCATTACATAAGTATAATATAGTTGTCAGTCTATGTATCACTATGTAAAACACCAGGTTTAAGAATGAGGTCTATGCCCATGTAGAAATTATTTTAAAGTCTTACATTTTACAGTCTTATGTTTTTTTCTTATGATTTACTCTGAGTGTGTTTACTCATCTAAGTATTTCCTGTAATCTATCGGTCACAAAGTTGGCAATTCCTAGTATAAGCTAATACTTTATAAAATGTGCTTGAAATAAAAACACCACATGTAGAACTTACAGAAAACCAAACTAAATATAAGGCATACATAAGTTTCAATAATATGTATTAATATAGAGCTTCAAAACTTAGTTTATATCCATGTTGTTGCAAATGGTAAGATTTGTTTCTTTCTTATGGCTGAATAGTATTCCATTGTGTATATGTACCACTTCTTCTTTATCCATTCATCTATGGATGGACACTTAGGTTGCTTCCATATCTTGGCTATTGTAAATAGTGCTGCCATAAACATAGGAGTGCACATGCCTTTTTGAATCTGAGAACATGTATTCTTTGGGTAAATTCCTAGGAGTAGAATTATGTGGCATCTTACTACACTGATGGACAATGACTGCAATGGGGTGTGGGTGAATGTAGTAACCACATTGTTTTTCATATGAAACCTCCATAAGAGTGTATATCAATAATAGCTTAATAAAAAAATAATAAATAAACAGTTTATATCCATTAGCAACAAAAATTACATGCAACATAAAATAATTTTAAGAATATAAACTTTACTTAAAGCAATCACATAAATGTGTAGAATTTTCAGAATCCACTTCTAACCAGTTCTTCATTAACTGCTTGCTATGTGTAAAAGTCCGTCTGTGTGTGTGCATGCATGGATGGATGTCAGAGAGTTAGTGCAGCATAATGGTTAAGAATATGGACTGTGGAGCCAGGCAGTATCAGTTTCGATCTTAGATCCTTCTTTTAATAACTATGTGGCTAAAAAGAAGTCACCTGACTCCTCTATTTCAGTTTCTTTGTCTTTAAAATGGGGATAATAATACCTCATCTGTTATTATGAAAATTTAAATGAGTTAATACAGGCCTCTAATAGTTTATCTAAATTCTGAACAATAATGAGGTAATTTGTAGTTTTTAATTATCCCCATTGGTTTTGCTGCAGACATATTAATGTGTCTGATCACAGAATGTTGCTCTAGACCCCACTGGAGAATTACTATACTTTCATGTCTATGCACAGAGTATTGATTTTACACAGTCTCCTTAAATCCCTTCAATATTATCACATCCTTTCAACACCTCCTGTCACTTTTACTTTATAATGGGAAAGGTACTTCAAGACTTGTCAGGATTATCTCATTTCTTAAAACAAATTATATTATTTTCTTTATGATTTATTTATACATAAATATATAATATTATATTGGTATACCTACGTAAACATCTGAAGTACGTCACATTTGACTAAAAAAAATAACAAACACAAGCACTAGAAAAAATGGCATTCCTCTAATATCCGTGACCTGGTTATTTGTTTTGGATTATTATGCAGCTTGTGAGTGGTCAAGAACATTCCACAATCATTTGGTATCTAATTTTATCTCTAATCCAAAGACATGACATATAAATACTCAAGAAAATAATTTGTAAGGCATCCATGCTAAAATGACAGCTTTTTAAATGAATGGCCATTCTGCCTAGTCTTATTGACTGAGGTTTGTTCACCCTGGAAAGTGAATCAGGCACCCCTTTAACAGCAGAGGGACAAGGGACACTCAGGGAAGTCTCAGTGCTTCATCCATAATACACAGACACTTTAAAATTAACCACCAGGAGTTAAACCACAGAAGTCTACATAAACCGCGCCGTTTCTATTTCCCATTTCTCATTCTTTCCCTTCATCTAACTCCACACCAAGCGCTGGCACTCGCAAACACCTCCCTCTCCGAGTAACTCAAACACATCTGCCGCCTCGAATTTCTCTTTTCCCCTTCCTGGACATTCATCGAGTAAGTCATTTATTACAGTTTTTCTTTCTCTCCATTTAAACCGGAAACCTGTTTAATTCTTCCTTTCATTCACCTAGATATATGTGAGATTATATATATAGATATACACTCACCTCTTTCCTATGCATACCTGGAATATGTAATTATTAGCAAAGGTCTCCCCCAATAGGTGATGATTCCTGAAGTTCCTTTAACCTACTCAGAACGAATATACATGAAAATCATCCTGGGGTTCAAATGGGCTGCTCCTGATTTACTATAGAAAAACCGTTTAATTTATGAATCCATATGGACTGTCAATATTAGTTTAGGGTAACAAAAAACACTACTGAAATGCTTCTGTAAGATCTGAAGGATCGTAAAGTGCAGTGCAGGGCTGATAGACAGTGACTGCAGTGGGGCGTGGGGGTGAGGACTTGATAATATGGGTGAATGTTGAAATCACAATGTTGTTCATGTGAAACCTTCATAAGATTGTGCATCAATGATACTTTAATAAAAAATCACACATGAAAAAAATAATATCTAGAAGTAAAGTTTAAATTAGTTATTTTAAAAAGTAAAGTGTATATGATCATGCTTGACACATAGTAGGTGCACAATAAAATTACTATTATTATTTTTAAAAAACTCAATACAGAACAAAAATAACCCATGGAAAAAGAAATAGAGACATTATAGAAGAAAGGGATTCTAAAAGCTAAGCTGTCAGTTTTAGCTATGTGAATAATTGAATACTGAGCAAACCTCCAAAAAGGTGTAAGAATGTTTCAAAATTCTATTTTTTTATGTTTTTGATCCAATCAAATAGGTCAAAGTCCACAGACTACATACAGAAGCTCCATATAACTCCTGTCATCTTCTGGATTTATTTCCAAGTATAAGAAGCAACCAATGAGGTTTATTCCTAACTTCTATATTTTTGCAGAACTTGATAAAGCTGGAGATGCTCAGTTAGTAAAGTTTATTAGCCAGTGGTGCAAGCTAATTTTATATTTAAGGTATAAGATAAAAATTGTATAAAACCCATTATTTTAATTATTGATAAAACATCATAATCCAATATGTTCTTTGAAAGAAATCACAGAAATAAAAAGCAAAGTTTATGCAATTTCTAAAGTACCAATTTGTGACTCTAGTATCTTAAAGGAAAATGAAGTTGAACATAAAAAGAGGTACATTATTTTTAAAAGACGGCTGGTGACAATACAGACTATTTTTTTCCTGACAATATCCTTATGAACCTATTGTGAAGACAGGAAGATAAATATAAGGTATCAGTCATTTCTCTGTCAGTACGCTGTGATGTCGAAGCAGAGAGGAATATGTATCCAGAGTAAGAATGGGATGTCTGGAGACATTTGGCATAAGGTCTACAAAATCTGCAAAACAGGCCACATCACATTTATTTACGACTCTCCTGAGTTGGTTTATTCAATAGCACGAGTTGTATATTGTTATAGAAGTATTAAATTTCCCTTATGCTCTGATATTTATATAATTTTTCATATTCTTATTTCAGGACATTGAAAAACTCATTTAATTTGAAAAAGAACAATTACTACTGATTTTTAATACTCATATTCTAACAAATAAACATATCGTTCATATTAAGTAAAAGGTGTACACTTATGCAATCAAAAAGGTAGAGTAACAGAGATACGCGACATTCATTCTCACGGACAGCAATTTTACCCCTGGGGGGCTAAAACTAGTTCTTAGAAGGGACAAACTATTACTCCTTTTTATATACAGTACATAAACAGATAGTATATTTGTGGAATTAAAATTATATCAGAGGAGATAAAAAATTCTAAAATGGCTCTGTAGAGACTGAGTGATAATGAAACAAAGCTGGGGAACACTGAATATACCACCATAAGCAAGGAAAGAAGTCAGAACAGTGCTACAAAGTGGAGGAACCATGAAGAAATGGAAATTTAACTCAAAGAGGGAGGAAGGAGTTTGGACTCTAACACTGAGGAGATAGTTCAGTGGAAAAGAGTCAGAAAGACTTGGATTTAAGTTACAGTTCAACTTTTCGTTAGATATATCTTGTCGACATTGCATCTTTCTTTCTTAAAACTTACTTTCCTAAATCTATAATGGAGATAGATCTAAGCTTACCAGATTGTTGAACTGAATACTATTATGAAAATGAATACTTAATATAGCATCTAATGCACTGAAAATAATCAGTACATGGTATTAAATAAATATATATTAATAATTGCATAGTTTAGCAAATATATTTTGACAAGTTGAAACACTGAGGCGATTTAGTCATCAAAAGCCTAGAAAATTACATTAGAAGATGGATTTTAAATGAAATAGTTTGAATATAAATAAATCCCTTAGCAATCAGAGTGATCAGAAAAAAATAGTTATTGAAGAAAGCTTTAGAACCTGTATTTCTATAAAATTATAGGTGACTCCACCGCCATCTGTCCAAGATGATTCATACGTTCATGAGCCTTAAGGAGAGAAGCTAGACCAGATGGTCCTGAATTATCTTCCACCTCTATTATTTTCAAACTCAAATAGTTTGTGTTAAATGTGCTAGCTTAAAATCATATATAATAGGATGGAAAAGAATAGATTCTAGCCCATGTTTAAAGGACGTAATAGCTTATATTTTGAAACAATTTGTTTAGCATGTGAAATTTTATCGAAAGTAACAAATGATGGTTGCATTCATAATTAACAGTTCCAGAGCTTGCTTGAATATAAATCAGAAAGAAAAAATATTTGATAAATGCATTACTGAAAGTTCATGTTCTAGTAGCCCTATGCGAATTGTCAGTGTGTATTCCATGGCTCGTTATGATTT
Source organism: Smutsia gigantea (assembly GCA_032199065.1). Lineage (NCBI taxonomy): Eukaryota > Metazoa > Chordata > Mammalia > Pholidota > Manidae > Smutsia > Smutsia gigantea. The sequence continues at coordinate 92,430 of JAVSCE010022642.1, read as the reverse complement.
ATCTTCATCAGCCATAGGCCAGAATTACCAGATTCCAATTACTTTGCTTCCCAGTTTCCAGAGAGGGAGAGAAATTATGTCAGTATACCACCGGAGATGGCTTAAAACGCCTTAGGTAAAGAAAGTAATCTACTGTTCTCTGACATTCACTGCCTGAAAATCGTTCACATTAACAACCATTCAAACTTGTTCAGTGCAAGCCAATTGCTTCTATTTCCCTCTTGTCAGTTACATTAGCTTCAATAAAAATTTAACGCTAAGAAAATTAAAAAAAAAAACTTGCAAAGCTTGACAAGGGTATATATGGGTCCTGACAGAACATGTTTCTGAATTTACTAACTTTAATACAATAATATTCAAATTTTGATTTTCTCCAAGAACAGTCTACCTTTTTGAGCATAAGCTAATTTCATTCTCCTGTTTTCCTCTAAAACCAGGTGTGTTGATGGGCAAATAAATGTTTATCAAGATAAAAAGAAAGGGTAGAAATCCTTTGTACTAAGTACAGCATGAGCAGAAAAAAACAAATGTCCTTAATTTCAACCAATACTATGTCATTATTTATGATTATGAGACAGAGATCAAGTTATATTTCAAACTGCATAATATAATCTAATATTCTTTCACTAAGAACTATTATCCTCATATAACAGACCATTAACTCCCAGACAATTTAGAGCTCACAGGTTAACATCAGCACAACAAAAAGGAAATGGGGATGACATTTAAATAACAGTAAGTGCCAATATTATTATACAACCTAACAGAGATAATAGTTCTGATGTTTATCTATTACGTTGGGCTTCATGACTTTGATGTTTAACAAGAGGATTAACTAATTTTTGATAGTATGCAAGACATAAATTTTACATGTGTGAATAAAAATGTATGATATAACTACCAAAAAACTGAATCTTACCCTTTTTTTCTAATTTTAATCTATTTTGTCTTATTTTCTCCTCCATCTGCGGGTGTGTTTGTGTGTGACGGAGAGAAAAGAGGGAGAAGACACCAGGCTAGAACTTTCTAGGCTTTCCCAAGTCTGTATGTGGTGGGAAAGCCAGAATGTGGGCACAGGGGATGCACTCACTAAAACTGTCTGCACTTTTCACAGATGGAGAAAGAGCCTGAGGTAAAAGCAACAGATCCAATTATATTTAAAAATGATTGTCAAATACTGGATGAAGGGTGCATGCATTTCAATTCAACAATGACTCAAATACCTCTTTATTGTGTTCAAATAATAAGGGATGGAGAAGACTCTTCCCAGTTAACTCTCTCTGGGTGATGTCCATTAATGCTGAAAATGAACAGTGAGGCAAATTGCAAGAAGCTGCACATATTGACAAGATCTGTACAGTATCCTTTTTGAGATGCTGAGCAAGACCTCAGAGAAAAATATAACGTGGACATCAACACTTACAGGCTTTTCTGGCTTCCTGTTTTTATGTGGTCAGCACAATTTAGGTATCCTTTTACTATATCACTGTATCAGTTATGCTTCTTAGAATTATTTCAAACCATCTAAATGAAATCTAAGACTATTAAGGTATAGAACCTGTAATGTTCTATGCCATCATTTATTAAGACAAAATCCTTCTTTTCTAAAGAGAAATGTTTATAATGCAGTCCTCATTTTGCCTTTTCTTGACTGTGAGTTTTCTGAATGCCTTTGGGATAGAACAGACGTAAATAGTTAACCAATTTTTCCTTCTGTGGGTAAAATTGTAATATTTGAGAATCTCTCACCTGGCTTTAGTGCATCTACATGCAGTAGGTGTTTCCAAGGGGTGGGTGGAGAGAAGTCGTGCATCTCCGTATCAATAGGTAATTACAAAGGTGAGTGAGGGCTTGTCTGGACCCAGAGAGGTTGGGTGGGGGCCCCTTCTTCTGCAGCCTGGTCACGAGTGACACGGGGAGCAGAAGTGGACTGCTTGTAAGAAATAAATGGGTTTCTCCCACTTTTTTCTCCTTTTGACTGATTTTGGGTTCAGAGGTATTGTGCCCTGGGATTTCACCCCCGAGTCATACCTTCCCAGCATTACATGGGGGTACATTTATTCCATAAAAATAAGCCATGATTAAATATCTCAGCAGAAAAATATTTCTCAATTTCTCTTAGGAATTTATGCTTGATAGTAGGGAAACTGGAGAGATGTTGTCATATTTGGGAAAGAAGGAAGGTTACAAGCAAGCTGAGTTAGCTACGGTTAAAGTCCATTCCTCATGTGAAAATAAGGTTTACAAATGCATAAAATACAGAGAATTTCAAAAGCTACCAAATCATCTTTTGAATATGTGATATAGCAAGAAATGTGTTAACTTAGTAATGCATTAAATAGAGATAGGTTTAATAACTACTGTAATTTCAAAGAAGTGATGAAAGTAAACCATATTTCTAGTTATATACAACTGTAATGCAATATGCAATTACCTGTGACGCTTGTTGGAAACAAAGTTATTGACGCTACTAATACTATCATAAGATATGGCCTTTATTCACATTTAAAGGAAACACTAGGGCTGGAAATTAGTGGAAATAAGGTCCTTTTTTGTTTTTTTCATGTAAAGATTTTCCAGGGGCCTGAATTCAAGAATACCCATGTCAAGAATCCCTGTTTCAGACGAATACTTCCCAGCCTTCTTTGTCCTCCTCCCTTACAGCTCTCATCACACATCCCAATCCCTCCCTTCTTATTTTCTGGAAGATACCCCATAACCAACTGAAATTTTACTTCTCCCAGTAATGGCCATCACTGATGCTATGACATGGCAACTCTGATATACATATGTAAACATCCCTGTATAAGTGAAGGTAAGTGAAAGGAAACATTAATGATCAGAGATAGAGGCAATCAATACTCTGTGGCAATCATTCAGAATCAGAGGTATAACTCTCAGCATGGAGAGTTAGCTACTGTTCTTGCATGAAGCATGATCATACAAGCTTAATTATTACAAGTTATGACCCTATGTGTATATCTCAGCTGCTTTTTCTATAAAAGAAAATCTTCACCCCCTGGTTATATTGGATTACTAACAGCTTTATACTGTAGTTGGATTTTGTATATGACATTACTATGAAATTGGCTGTCCAGTATATTATGGCTTATTCCTTCAAAACTGCAATTCTCCCAACACCTCTAACTTGTGGTAAAAAATACGATATAAGTCTGCTTCAATACCATTAACACAGAATTAATATCTCTATCTTCAAAAAGTTGTTAGATACAAAACTGATCTTAAGTTAAATTCTGCATTTTAATCATTACCTGAAATGAGCTGGTTTGCTGATGTGCAAATAAGAAATACTACTTAAAGAAGCATAAAATAAAGATACAATTGGGTATTATGGAAGATTCACTGCAGGTAGGAGGAATGCAGGCAAACAATGTACATAAAACTGAAATTAGCTAAAGAAAAACAGGGAGGCATTCAAGTGTTTTCCATATTTTCAAATACATGTCAGATAATAAAAATGTCCTAATTGTGAACAATGACAGTTCAAAGAAGGAGTGTAGAGCAAAAGGAGACGAAAATTAAGTTGCCACAATTCAATAAAAAGGAAATTCAAACAACCAATGATTAACTTTGGGATAATTAGGTAAATAATTTAAATGAATATAAATGAAAAAAAAACCAAAATTCAGTTTTATACACCTAGGCTACCAAAAGTTAAAGTCTGAAAACATCAACAGTTGACCCCGGAACAAGAGGGTATGAGGGGCACTGACTACTGCTCAATTAAAAATCTGCATTTAACTTTTGATGTCCCCAGAATTTAACTACTAATAGCCCACTGTCGACTCGTAGCCTTACTAAAAATAAAAGCAGTAGATTAACATATATTTTGAATGTTACGTGTGTTATATACTGCATTCTTACAATAAAGTAATCTAGAGGAAAGAAAATGTTTTCTCAAATTGTTGCAAATCTCAAAAAAAAATTCTCAATACTTTTAGTTTTAAAAACCCACATGTAAGTAGACCTATGTATTTCTAATCCATGTTGTTCAAGGGTAAACTGTACTAGTGAAAAAGTGTAGAAACTAGGATTTTATAATTGATAGTGAGGGTATTAACAAATATGAGACTTTGTGATACAAATTTGACAATATCTAGTAAAAGTGAATATGGATAGACCATACCACATTACCATTCCAATTTTAGTTATATGCCACAGAAAAACTTGTGTAAGTGTACAAGAAAACATGCACAAGGAATGTTCGTAACAGCATTGTTAATAATTAAAAAAAAAAAATACTTGGTATAGTTTAAATGGCCATGTATGGAGGAATGGTACAAATGACAAGTCACAAAGAGGGCTAATTTTTCAGCCATGAAACTAGTAAATTAGATTAATGTGTTTCTACAAGGATAAATATCAAAACTTAAAAGTATAACGTTGATATATGTTTATATTTTTGATACTTTTTTTAAAAAAACCATCTGCAAAAACTACATTCTCCGAATTCTTGAAAAAAATCCTGTCAAAGGAGTATATCATTTAAGAACACAGGGTTAGATAAAAACAATAAATAACACACGCTGAGGAGGATGCAGAGAAACGAGAACCCTCCTACACTGTTGGTGGGAATGTAAATTGCGGTAACCACTGTGGAAAGCAATATGGAGGTCCTCAAAAAATTAAAAAATGGAAATACCATTTGACCCAGTAATTCCACTCCTAGGAATTTACCTGAAAAAAAACAAGATCCCTGATTTGAAAGGATAAATGCACCCCTATGTTTATTGCTGCACTATTTGCAAGAGCCAAGATAAGGAAACAATCTGAGTGTCCATCAGTAGGTCAACAGATAAAGAAGATGTGGTACATACACACAATGGATTAGTATTCAGTCATAAAAAGAAAAAAATCCTGCAATTTGCAACAACATGGATGGATCTAGAGGGTATTATGCTCAGTGAAATAAACCAGTTGGAGAAAAACAAATACCATATGATTTCACTTATTTGTGGAATATAAAAACAAAGGAAAACAAAAGAAACAAAATAGCAATAGACTCATAGACACTGAGAAGTGACTAGTGGTTACCAAGGGGGAGGGGTTGGGGCAGATTAGGGGGAAGGGGGAAGGGGATAAAGGGCCTAGTAATTCAAAAGCACAATATAAGGTGGTCATGGGATGGTATTACAGCATGGAGAATATAGTACATGATTCTGTAAGAACTTTCTATATTGACAGATAGTAACCGCACTACAGGGCATGAAGATTTAATAATATGGGTAACTATTGAACCACTGTGTTGTATATTTCAAACCAATATACGATTGTGTATCTACAACACTTCAATTTAAAAAAAAGAACATAGGGTTAGATAAATCACGGTAAAATGACTGGTTATAAGCACTTAAATGGAGCCAGGATGAGCTAGCAGTGAGAATTATGGCTATAAAAAGGAAGACAAATGTTAAATAATATAACAGTATTATAAAACAACACTTTCTAATATGTTATTAGAATTTAATGTTAGTTAACTAGGATGTACATGTTCATAGCAAAGAGTGAAGAGTTATCATTCAAAATGCAAACTGAATTTTAAAAAATGATTCTTACTTACCCATTATTTATCATAATCCATTTTCTTAACTCATGTAATCTTTAAAACACAGATGCAATTCTACATGTTTGCAAATTATTTTATCCAATTATTAACCCTACCCTCTTTTCCTCTTTATAAACATGCACATACATATACACATAGAAAGAGGCATATAAAATGATGTTCACCAAAATTAATGATTATTTTTCTGCATGATAGGACTTTTAGGTGATTTTGTTTTCTTTTTCTTTGTACACTTGCTTTTAATCTTTATAACTATAACAGAAATGCAATAGAAAAATCAAACTAATTCCATGGGTACTGAAAATAATTAGGATATAAACCTTATCTTAAAAATATTTACATACATAAAGTAATGTAAAACAGACCCTAAATGCACACATAACTGGAAAAGTAAAATAACAGATTTTTCAAAACTTTCATAATGATAAGATAAAAAATGATTTTTTTGCAAATAGCCTTCACTAGGACAAACTTTCAAAAATATATCTCCCTAATAAAATTAGTAATAAAGTTTATAATAAATTTATATGGTGCTATGAGTGAATATTCAATATTTATTAAAAATGAATAAAATGAGAACATAACATATCCTCTTTGTAAAAGTTTATATCACAGAACAATTGTAGTTCAATAATTAAGTAAAAGATCAAAGAAAAGTAAAAGACATGTAAAACTTTTTAAAACTAAAGTAGTATTGGATATTTATTAAATTTCTTTGTGCTAGTTGAATTTCTAGACTCAACTCTCAGAAGAGTAACTCTTCTAGGTCTTGATAAAGACAAAATTGCTAAATTCGGACCTGCAAGTTTTCCTCTTGGCTTTAATATTAGCTGTTCATAGGAGACACAGCTATTTGAAAATCAATTTGTTCATAGCCTTAACATAAAATAACTTGGAAGCAACAAAGAGCAAAAAGATATTCAGAAGGATTGCTGAAGGATATACATTACACACATTCCTCTAGACAGGCGTCATTTTATACTGAAACAACCTGAGCCCCAAAGAAGATATTCTTTCTTTTCTCTGTGTTTTTCTTTTTTTATTTCACTAAGGGTTTTTTTGGGGGGGGGGGTGTAATTAATTATTTATTTATTTTTTACTTTTTTTAAAAAACTTTATTTTTTTGGTATCATTAGTATACAACCACATGAGCAACAATGTGGTTACTAGATTCCCCCCGTTATCAAGTCCTCACTACATACCCCATAACAGTCACTGTCCATCAGCATAATAAGATGCTATAGAGTAACTACTTGTCTTCTCTACGCTATTCTACCTTCCCCATGCCCCCCATACATTATGTGCGCTAATCATAATGCCCCTTATTTCTCTTCTGCCTCCCTTCCCACTCACCTTCCCTAGTCCCTTTCCCTTTGGAAACTGTTAGTCCATTCTTGGGTTCTGTGAGTCTGCTGTTGTTTTGTTCCTTCAGTGTTTGCTATGTTCTTATGCACCACAGATGACTTTTGATACTTGTCTTTCTCCACCTGGCTTATGTCACTGAGCATAATATTCTCTAGCTCCATCCATGTTGTTGCAAATGGTAGGATTTGTTTTATTCTTGTGGCTGAATAATACTCCATTGTGTATATGTATCACATCTTCTTTATCCATTCATCTACTGATGGACACTTAGGTTGCTTCCATTTCTTGGCTATTGTAAATAGTGCTGCGATAAACATACAGGTGCATATGTCTTTTTTAAACTGGGATCCTGCATTCTGAGGGTAAATTCCAAGGAGTAAATTCCTGGGTCAAATGGTATTTCTATTTTGAGTTTTTGAGGAACCTCCATACTGCTTTCCACAATTCCCTTCCCCGTATCCTCACCAGCAATTGTTATTTCCTATTCTTTTTTATGTTGGCCTTCCTAACTGGTGTGAGGTGATATCTCATTGTGGTTTTAATTTGCATTTCCCTGATAATTGGCGATGTGGAGCATCTTTTCATGTGCCTGTTGGCCATCTGAAATTCTTCTTTGAAGAAGTGTCTGTTTACATCCTCCACCCATTATTTAATTGGGTTATTTGCTTTTTGGGTGTTGAGCCATGTGAGTTTTTAATATATTTTGGATGTTAACACCCTGTCAGATATGTCATTTACAAATATAGTCTCACATACTGTAGGATGCCTTTTCGTTCTGCTGACGGTGCCCTTTGCTTTACAGAGGCTTTTTAGCATAATGTAGTCCCCTTTGTTCATTTCTTATTTTTTATGCCTTGCCCAAAGAGATGCATTCAGGAAAAATTTCCTCGTTTATATTCAAGACATTTTTGCCTATGTTTCCTTCTAAGAGTTTAATGGTTTCATGACTTACATTCAGGTCTTTGGTCCATTTTGAGTTTACTTTTGTGCATAGGTTACACAATAATCCATTTTCAGTCTGTTGCATGTAGCTGGCCAGTTTTGCCAACACCAGTTGTTAAAGAGGCTGCCATTCCCCATCGTATATGTGTGGCTCCTTTATCGTATTTTAATTGACCATATATGCTTGGGTTTATATTTGGGCTCTCTAGTCTGTTCCATTGGTCTATGGGTCTTTTATTGTGCCAGTACCAAATTGTTTCAATTATTGTGTCTTTGTAGTAGAGCTTGAAGTTGGGGAGCATAATTCCCCCTGCTTTATTCTTCCTTCTCAGGATTGCTTTGGATTTTGGGGTCTTCTGTGGTTCCATATGAATTTTATAACTATTTGCTCTAGTTCATTGAAGAGAATGCTATTGGTATTTTGATAGGGATTGCATTGAATCTGTGGATAGCTTTAGACAGGATGGCCATTTTGACAATATTAATTCTTCCTAGCCAAGAGCATGGGATGAGTTTCCATTTGTTAGTGTCCTCTTTAATTTCTCTTAATAATGTCTTATAGTTTTCAGGGTATAGGTCATTCACTTCCTCATTTAGGTTTATTCCTAGGTATTTTATTCTTTTTGGTTCAATTGGAAATGTTTTCCTGATTTCTCTTTCTGCTGGCTCATTGTTAGTATATAGGATGCAACAGATTTTTGTGTATTGATTTTGTATCCTGCAACTTTGCTGAATTCAGATAGTAGATCTAGGAGTTTTGGAGTGGAGTCTTTAGGTTTTTTATGTACAATATCATGTCATCTGCAAACAGTGACAGTTTGACTTATTTCTTGTCAATCTGGATGCCTTTTATTTCTTTGTGTTGTCTGATTTCTGTAGCTAGGATATCCAGAATTATGTTGAATAAAAGCGGGGAGAGTGGGCATCCTTGCCTTGTTCACAATATTAAAGGAAAAGCTTTCAGCTTCTCGCTGTTAAGTATAATGTTGGCTGTGGGTTTGTCATGTATCGCCTTTATTATGTTGAGGCACTTACCCTCTATACCCATTTTGTTGAGAGTTTTTATCATGAATGGATGCTGAATTTTGTCGAATGCTTTTTTGGCATCTATGGAGATGATCTTATGGTTTTTGTCCTTATTTTTGTTGATGTGGTGGATGATGTTGATGGATTTTCAAATGTTGTACCATCCTTGCATCCCTGGAATAAATCCTACTTGATCATGATGGGTGATCTTTTTCACATATTTTTGAATTCTGTTTGCTAATATTTTGTTGAGTATTTTTGTACCTATTTTTATCAGGGATATTGGTCTGTAATTTTCTTTTTTTGTGGTATTTGCCTCATTTTGGTATTAGATTGATGCTGGCCTTATAGAATGAGTTTGGGAGTGTTTCTACCTCTTCTATGTTTTGGAAAACTTTAAGGAGGATGGGTTTCATCCTCTGGTCCAGGTTTTTTTTGTTCTTAGATAGTTTGATTACCAATTCAATTTCATTGCTGGTAATTGGTCTGCTAAGATTTTCTGTTTCTTCCTGGGTCAGCCTTGTAAGGTTGTATTTTTCTAGAAAGTTGTCCATTTCTTCTAGGTTATCCAGTTTGTTAGCATATAATTTTTCTTAGTATTCTCTCATAATTCTTTGAATTTCTGTGGTGTCCCTAGTTATTTTTCCTTTCTCATTTCTGATTCTGATTTTGTGTCAAGACTCTTTTTTTCTTGATAAGTCTGGCTAGGGGTGTATCTATTATGTTTTTTTTCTCAAAGAAACAGCTCTTGCTTTCATTGATTCTTTCTATTGTTTTACTCTCCTAGATTTTATTTATTTATGCTCTAATCTTTATTATGTCCCTGCTTACACTGACTTTAGGCCTCATTTGTTGTTTTTTTTCTAGTTACATTGATTGTGAGTTTAGACTGTTCATTTGGGATTGTTCTTCTTTCCTGAGGCACACCTGTACTGCAATATACTTCCCTCTTACATGGCCTTTGCTGCATCCCACGGATTTTGCAGTGTGTAATTATTGTTGTCATTTGTCTCCATATATTGCTTGATCTCTGTTTAATTTGGTCATTGATCCATTGATTACATAGGAGCATGTTATTAAGCCTCTAAATGTTTGTGGGCATTTTCATTTTCTTTGTGTAATTTATTTCTAGTTTCATACCTTTGTGATTTGAGAAGCTGGTTGTACAATTTCAATCTTTTTGAATTTACTGAGGCTCTTTTTGTGAAGTATTATATAATCTATTCTTGAAAATGTTCCATGTGCACCGAGAAATTGTGTATCCTGTTGTTTTTGGGTGTAGAGTTCTGTAGATGTCGGTTAGGTCCATCTGTTCTAATACGTTGTTCAGTGCCTCTGTGTCCTTACTTATTCCCTGTCTAGTTGATCTATCCCTTGGAGTGAGTGATGTGTTGAAGTCTCCTGAAATGTATGCATTGCATTCTATTTCCCCCTTTAATTGTCTTTGTTTCACATATGTAGGTGATCCTGTGTTGGGTGCATACATATTTATAATAGTTTTATCCTCTTGTTGGACTGACCCCTTTATCATATGTAATGACCTTCTTTGTCTCCTGTTACTTTCTTTGTTTTGAAGTCTATTTTGTCTTATACAAGTACTACAACTCCTGATTTTTCTCCCTATTAGTTGCATGAAATATCCTTTTCCATCCCTTTACTTTCAGTCCATGTATGTCTTTGGGTTGAAGTTAATCTCTTGTAGGCAGCATATAGACACATCTTGTTTTTTCATCCATTCAGTGACTCCATGTTTTTGACTGGTGCATTCAGACCATTTACATTTAGAGTGATTATCGATAGGTATGTACTTATTGTCATTGCAGGCTTTAGATTTTTGGTTATGAAAGTTTTGAGGGTAATTCCCTTACTATCTAACAGTCTAATTTAACTCACTTAGTATGCTATTACAAACACAATCGAAAGGTTCTTTTTTCTTTTTCCTTTTTCTTCCTCCTCCGTTCTTTACATATTAGGTATCATATTCTGTACTCTTTGTCTATCCCTTGATTGATATTGGAGGTAGCTGATTTGACTTTGAATCTGCTTAGTGATGATTTGTTTTACTTTGCTGTGGTTTTATTTCCCCTGGTGACAGCTATTTAGCCTTAGGAATAATTCCATCTATAGCAGTCCCTCCAAAATGCATGGTAGAAGTGGTTTGTGGGAGGTAAATTCTCTCAGCTTTTGCTTATCTGAAAATTGTTTAATCCCTCCTTCAAATTTAAATTATATGCTTGCCAGGTAGAGTATTCATGGTTCAAGGCCCTTCTGCTTCACGGCGTTAAATATATCATGCCACTCCCTTCTGGCCTGTAAGGTTTCTGTTGAGAAGTCTGATGATAGCCTGATGTGTGTGCTTTGTATGTGATCTTTTGTCTCTCTAGCTGATTTTAAAAGTCTGTCCTTATCCTTGATCTTTGCGATTTTAATTATTATACGTCTTGGTGTTGTCTTCCTTGGGTCCTTGTGTTGGGTGATGTGTGCACCTCCATGGCCTGAGAGACTATCTCCTTCCCTTGATTGAGGAAGTTTTCAGCAATTACCACCTCAATGACACTTTCTATCCCTTTTTCTCTCTCTTCTTCTTCTGGTACCCCTGAAATGCGAATATTGTTGCATTTGGATTGATCACACAGTTCTCTCAATATTCTTTCATTCTTAGTGATTCTTTTCCTCTCTGTGGCTCAGCTTCTTTGTATTCCTCTTCTTTAATTTCTATTCCATTTACTCTCTCGTGACTACATCTAATCTGCTTTTAAATCCCTCCATTGTATGTTTCATTTCAGATATAGAATTTCTTAATGATTGAATCTTCATCCTAAATTCATCCCTGAGTTCTTGAATATTTTTCTGTACCTCCATGAGCATGTTTATGTTTTTATTTTGAACTCTCTTTCAGGAAGATTGGTGAGTTCAGTTTCATTTGGCACTTTTTATGGTGTTTGCAAGATTTTTGCTTGAACCAGGTTCATCTGACATTTCATATTTGTTTGGGGCACCCTCTAGTACCCATAATCTCTAGTCTCTGGATCTCTCAGCCCCTGGAGTGATGTCAGGGTTCTCAGGGGAGTGACACTGGTGCCTGGGGTGAGGTAATAGCTGTTTCCTTCTTCCCGGCTGCAGTGCCTATCTCCACTGTTGGAACCAGTGGGCCAGCACACCGGTGTAAGCCTCTGTGCTTTGTGTCTCTAGCTAATATAGGCTAACATCCTTCTGCCTGGCCTGATACCAGGGCAGGGACTGCTGGTTTGCAAGCTGGTGCCGGCAAGCCAGTAGCAAGGTGCAGCAGGCTGTGTATCACAGTGAGGAGCCTCTGAGCTGAGTAGCCAGCCAGGGGGATGGAGCACCTGAAGCTTCTGAAAGTTCCTAACCTGCTGGTCAGAGCCTGCCCTGACAATCTCGTCCACCTATCCCTTCTCCTGTGCAGCACGCTCCGTGCAAACCCCGCCTCTTCAGCAGCCCTGTCACTGGTAGGAAGCCTCACAGACTGCCTGCCTTTCCTTTGCCCCAGAGCGGCCGGGTGTGGATCTCAATCCTCCACAAACAGCTTGAATCTCAGTCTCCCCATGTATTCCACCTGTCTTAGCTTTCCAACCCCACTAATCTCCAAAGCACCATGCAATGTAGGTTTGTGCTCCCATAGCATATCTCCCCAGCTAGGTGTTCAGCAATTCCAGGCTTCCACCCCCTCCCCGCTCCGTTTCTCTTCCTCCCACCAGTGAGCTGGCATAGGGGAAGGGCTTGGGTCCTGCCAGATCAAGGCTTTGGTATGTTATCCTGTTTCGTGAGGTCTAATCTGTTCTCGAGGTGTGTGCAGTCTGGTTCAGCCTTCTTTCCTGTTGCTCTTTTAGGATTAGTTTTATTAACTATATTTTCATAATATATGTGATTTGGGGAGGAGTTCACTGTCTCATCTCTCACACCGCCATCTTGAATCCTCTTCACTGAAAAGATATTTTTTATTATCCCCAGAATGAAGACAAGTTATATTTTTCTGAAGCAATTGATTTATTTTATCTTATAAAAACTGTGACTTCTGTAGATAAGATTATGGATTTGGGAGTCAAAAGTGTCTGGATTCATGTCCCAGCTCAACCACTCAATTGTTGTGTGACTGCAGATGAAATGCTTTTCTAAGATTCCTTTTCTGCATATGTAAAATATAACATCTGCACTTTGTAGGGGCACTGCTACAATTGAATAAAATAATTATGTGTCAAAACAGAGCACAGTTCTTATAATGGTAAAAGTGGTTGATAAACAGGAGCATTTTTATATAAATAATAAAACATAGTTACTAATTGATATGAATTTTGCTTTTACTAGTAATAAACTCAAAACCAAATGTATGGTCTCCTCTAATAACAGCACATTCTATGACATAAATGTTTGTTTACTCATTACTCCATGCATTTATCGATGGATTTTTTTCCTCGTGTCCTTTTTTCTCCCTAATTTACTTACCAATTTAGTATTCTTCTGTTCAATCTGTATTTTCCAGTAAACCATATCAGATTATTGAAATAAAGGATGTAAATAACACACATATTCTTATGTAAATATACAAATAATAAATAAAGACTACTTGAATTATGCTTTATTATCCCATAAAATTAACATTGGTTTTGTGTTTTCTGTCACCTAAGTTCACTTGGGTTATCAATACCATCAGGCAATAACTAGGAGAAAAGTTTACCCACTTCAGGATAAAAAAGTCAACTTCTGAAAAATTAATCAACAATGATAAACTTTTTTTGGAATCAGTCCAGTGTTTTACCTAAAAGATAGCCTTGTGCTATGTCTTACACATAAATATATATGGAAAAGCACAAAAATACTATTACAACTTGGTCTGTGAGAAAAGGAAAATGGCAGAGAACTATGTGCGCAGTCAGGTAAAAATAATCCAATTTTAATAGTAAAGATTACATTAACATATTGTTTCCTAGAAATCACTCTAACAAATGAAATAAATCTTGAACATCTAAGTTTAAATTTAAAACTATACCAGAATTGTTTAAAAGTTTATAACATTACTATCATAATATCATCAATATTAGATGGTATGATTCATACCTACATTGAATAAAAAGCATATTACTTACCAATTTGTTATCTACTGTCTTTCTCATTTGAGATGTTTTGGCACTGACTTTATGTTCTGTACTACTCTTCCATCCCCAGTAGGGTTAAATTACACTTTATATCCCTTTGCCACAATTCAAAAGTAAAAGGGTCATAGGATTAGGTCAGTTACAGCAAAATTTCCTACAAATTATTGCTAGGTAATTTTCAGAGAAATTGCATTACCAAGCAGTCCACCTGTAGTAAGATTTCCTATTATTAAGTATTCTCGTAGGGAAAAATTTTAGAGTGACTACATCATAACTTGATTCTTGCTATTATCATCTGCTGTACTTACTAATAATATTGCCATTATTATATAACTAATGCATTTGCTTTTTAAATATTATTTCTACTTACATGTCTTGCCCAAATTCAATTTAGGAACTGATTTTCCCAGCTACAGTTGACCTAGCATTTTACTGAATCAAGTACTAAACAAAAATTTGTCAATGCAGTTATTGTCACTACCTACCTACCTATCTTTAAAATAGAATTTTAACTGAGCTCTAGTCCATGGCCAAAGAGTTTTGAAATTTTTAAGAACCTAATTTAAAGCAACATTCTAAAAGAAAAGCAAAGTGATATATTTTTTAACCTGAGAACAGAAAATGGCACTCAGAAGTTGAAATCCCCTCCAAAATAAGTTCCTGGAATGAAAATGCTACTGAATAATTCCTGAATGCCAGAAAATGTGTTCTCACACAAGCACAATTTTAGGAGTAAATCTTGTGACATCTTCCAAATATGTAACAGTTCCATTTTATTCTCTCATGCATTTTAATCAAAAGGAAAAGGAAAAAGGACTTTACTAAAAATAAAAACTGCCCCAAGCCCAAATTAATTGCATAGTTCAAAGTACATGACTTTATACTCAAGTATACCAATTTACAGAAAAATGCAAGTATGCACATGTGTATAAATCCTGAACTAGGGTTGCAATATTATCCTGCAATACCATTAGCACATTTAGTCTTTAAATGGACCTTTAAATTTTTAATCTTAAAGATATGAAAACCAAAGTCAGAAAGTTAAAGTGAACCAGAGAATTAGTTGAACTCAGGTCTATCATTGAGACCAATCTCTTGTTTCTATTTTTTTTTTTTTGGTAAACTTTCTTCTTTTGTAAATATTTATTTTTATAAATGAATGACTTTAAATCGTGTTAAGAAATACAACATTCTATATAAAGTTACCTGATTTTTATTATTTCATCATACCTTGATTATCTCATTTAACATTATATTCAAATAAAGACTTTATATATGTACTTTCAAAGGTTACACAATATTAAATACAGAGATGTCATAATTTACAGTCATTCCCTTACGGTTGAGTATTTAGTTTCTTTCCAATTTCCAATACTGCATACCATGCTAGATCAAAATTCTTCATGTGTATATGTATGTGTGTGTGTGGGCTATTTTAAGGCTAGTATCAAAATTGAGATGATGCATATAAACATCTTTATAACACAATGTACTTTCCATAACAATATGGGATAAAATAATGTATTTGATTTGAAATACAAAATAAATTATCAATGAAAAAATAAGTACTGAAATCCTAGTCAATGAGCATTTTCATGCTGGAGGTTTCTTCTGTTTTAATTGTTTTATTACTCAAAACTTATTTAAATGAGACTGTGAACAATTTTTTTAAATGGTAATATGGACTCCTTGGAGTATTAGTTCGGATATCATAACTAAAACTTGAGTTTTGATGAGCACAAAGTTAAATAGTAATTAGAAACTTCATTCCAAAACTACGACAAAGAACCCAAGGCTGCTCTTGAGTGCTGCCTGTAGGTGAAAGGTGAAATTGCCCCACAAGTCACAAATAAGTGAGATGCCCGATGTCTAATCTTCATATCTCTATCTAGTTTAATCTATATCCACCCATATCTATGCACTACCAGTAACTATTTCTAGGCTCTTCTCAGCATTGCTTACTCTTTTGGGAGAAAATGATAAAGAGACTGAATACATGGGTGATTCCTTTACAATTCTATTCATGGAGTTAGAAAAACTATTGAATTGAGTCTGCATTTTCTAAAGGTAGTATTTCCTAATTCAATAACTTAATTAAAATTGAAACAGATCTTACCCAGTACGTTAAGTTACTAGAGAAATGCCCTTTATCAGGAATGCCACTTTGGAAGTAAGCACTGAGAATGGACGTGTCATCTTTTAAAGTAACAGTGTGTCCATACACAAAAGTAAACTCGAAATGGATCAAAGACCTGACTGTAAGTCATGAAACTATTAAACTGTTAGAAGAAAACATAGGCAAAACTCTCTTGAATATAAACATGAGCAACTTCTTCATGAACATATCTCCACAGGCAAGAGAAACAAAAGTAAAAATGAACAAGTGTAACTATATAAAACTAAAAAGCTTCTGTACAGCAAACGACATCATCAGTAGAACAAAAAGGCATCCTACAGTATGGGAGAATATATTCATAAATGACATATCCGATAAGGGGTTGGCATCCAAAATATGCAAAGACCTCATGCACCTCAACAAACAAAAAGTAAATAATCCAATTAAAATATGAGCAGAGGATCTGAACAGTCACTTCTCCAAAAAAGAAATTCAGATGGCCAACAGGCACATGAAAAGATGCTCCACATCACTAATAACCAGAGATATGCAAATTAAAACCACAATGAGATACCTCCTCACACCAGTAAGGATGGCCAACATCCAAAACACAAACAACAACAAATGTTGGCGAGGATGTGGAGAAAGGGGAACCCTCCTACACTGCTGGTGGGAATGTAAGCTAGTTCAACCATTGTGGAAAGCAATATGGAGGTTCCTCAAAAAACTAAAAATAGAAATACCATTTGACTCACGAATTCCACTCCTAGGAATTTATCCTAAGAATGCAGGAGCCCAGTTTGAAAAAGACAGATGTACCCCTATGTATATCACAGCACTATGAAAATAGCCAAGAAATGGAAGCAACCTAAGTGTCCATCAGTAGATGAATGGATAAAGAAGATGTGGTACATATACACAATGGAATATTATTCAGCCATAAGAAGAAAACAAATCCTACCGTTTGCAACAACATGGATGGAGCTCGAGGGTATAATGCTCAGTGAAATAAGCCAGGCAGAGAAAGATAAGTACCAAATGATTTTACTCATCTGTGGAACATAAGAACAAAGAAAAAACTGACGGAACAAAACAGCAGCACACTCACAGAACCCAAGAACGGACTAATAGTTACCAAAGGGAAAGGGACTGGGGAAGATGGATGGGAAGGGAGGGATAAGAGGGAAAAAGGGGCATTATGATTAGCCCACAAAATGTAGGGGGGTCACAGGGAAAGCAGTATAGCACAGAGAAGACAAGTAATGACTCTACAGCATCTTACTAAGCTGTTGGACAGTGACTGTAATGGGGTATGTGATGGGGACTTGATAATGGGGAGAATCTAGTAACCACAATGTTGCTCAAGTAATTGTATATTAATGATACTAAAATAAAAGTGAAAAAAAGCACAAAATAACAATGTGCTAAACCTTTCATTTCCACTTCATGAGAGATACCGATGTAACACCTAAAGATGACAAAATTAAAACTATTTCAAAACCATCCATGATTGCCATTGAAAAACAAAACTTGTAACTATAAATTATAAAAGCAAAAAAGGTAGAATGTTCATATCTTACACCAAAGATTATGAATGCCTTTAAAGAGGCCAGAGTCATAAAAACTACATAATAGGTATTTTCAGTAAAACAGCCCGTGTGAGAAAGCAAAAAAACTGTGAATCCTTAGATTGAGCACTGGTGTGCATGGACACATGTGCACACCATCACTGAGCAAATAATAAAACAAGGAAGCAGATACCTCCCAAGGAAAGTGTTTTTCAGTTTCAGTGTAAGACTTTCCCTGGGCATAATTAAATAGCTTATAAAAGCACAAGAAAGTAGGCTGAATCTGAACTCAGAGCAGGAGTGAGGATGGGTGTGGTGCAGAGAGAAGGAAAGGGCAATGCAAAGAAAAATAGCACTTTAATAAATTTTACTTTCCTCAATATGGTTAATCCATAGTAATTTCAACCAGCATGTCACAACCTACTTATACATCAACTGTGATTGAGTGATGAAAATTTGCCAAGCCAAAAGTGATGCAGTATTTCTCAAAAAGATTGAATTGCACTTTTATATTAGTACAAAAAATGAGAATGTATGATAATTGCCACGAGCATGAGGTTGTTTAGGGGATAATGCAAGCACCTTAACAGAAGGTAGTCATGGAAAATGTCTATCTTTTTTTCTTCCCTTTCAAGGTAGGCACTTGTAATATGCCTTGTTACAGTGCCAAGCCATTTCTCACTCCAAACCCTTAAATACCACCTGTCCGAGCTAAGAATATAATTTTTAAGTAAAGACATATGCACTATTCCTTGCTAAAAAAACACAATATAAGAAATGCTTTACTAGTCCCATGAAACTTAAAATATTATGCATTATTTGTAATACAGGAGCCACTGTGTTTCACTGTTCTGCTACATGCAGACATGCATTTACTTCTCTATTATTCAGACTTTTGATTACTGGTATATTAAAGAGCTGTAATTATAAACTTATTTTTAAAATAATATTTCTGTTAGGCAGAAAGACAGAAATGATCGGGATGAAAAGGAGACAGGGCCCCCCAAAGATGACCCAGGGAGTCGATCAGGTGGAACCAGAAAGCCAGAAATGACTCAGAGAGTTAATCAGATGAAGCCAGAGGGTCCAGGGGTGACTCAGGAAATGTCCAGGGTCCCCCAGATAGGAAACATCAGAGGCACAAGCACAGCACAGCCCCTGTCCCCATCTCACCAATCAGAACAAGCCTAGAGAGCTGACCGCTGTCAATCAAGGACCTCGCTGCCAGGCCAAAACCACATAAAAGAAGCCTGAGAAAGAGCATCCAGGCCCGCCTGTCTCACCTCAGGCCGGCCAGCTCTGCTGCTCTCTGCAGAGGGCATCACAATTCACTTTGCTTTCCTGACTTTGGTCTCTCATCTCACTGTATCTGACTTCCCTGCAACAGCGAGCCCAACATTTCTAAAACTGAAATAATTTCATAAGATCAATTCTTGATTTTCAATTTAAGATAACAGTAATATAATTTTAACTTTATTGTTAAATAATGTATTTGTGTCAAAACATATTTCCAGGAGCTTAGACTTCCAAATCTGATACTTTCTCACAGAGCCAAATTCATGACACAGGTGATACTAATTCATCTCGTTAAACAATATTAAAGGAATTAATCAACCAATTTTAGAATGTATTTTGAGAATGTTTTCACTGAAATTGTACACAACGGAGTAACTGATTAGACTAAATGTAGCTTTAATAAGGGCTCACTGATTATTTACAAAATACAATTATAAAAATATTGTGACTGAAAGAAAAGTGTCAGCTGAAAAAGAAATCCAATTAACCTAGTTTATATAAATTAGCATTATACTGAAAGACTAAGGAACAGTTTAAGGAATGAATCACTGAAGAGTCATTTCTTTAAGATGACATATGTACCACTGTCTTATACTACAATCTCAGTCTTACTGACCTAATTTTTCGTTCGTAAGAACATTCTACTAAAATCTGACAAAGTAAAAACCCGTTTTCTGCTCCTTACTGAAATTGGTGCTTTATTTTATTTGTCTTGCTCCAGTGAAAAATCCTTAGAAAGTCTAGATATTTAAGTTTATCCTACAGAGATTCTGATTTGAGGGTTTAAAGAATCAGACCAATTATTTCAGCTCACTTGCAAAGCATTCACGTGTGGAATTTGATCCAAGATTGAAAAAATAAGTTGCTCAAGGTTCTAGTAAGATACCAACGCGATACTCTGCCCCGTATCAGCATCCTGAGGAATGAGCATGCCAGCAGCAGTAGTAATCCCTGGGACACAAGCCTGTGACTCTCTCCTGCTGTGATGTGGACATACCTGAAGGGCGCATGTTCTGCATAGAAGCACCATAAATCTTTACTGTGGGAGGTGAGAGAACAATATGGGAAAAAATATGAAGTACCCTCAACAGACATTGACCTATTTGTGAGTTTGCCTAGGATCAGCTGGTGAAAAACACTAAGCCACATTCCGATTCCGCCCTTGGCATCATTCTCTGAACTGCGCATTATGGAGAACACTTAAGATGCACCTATGGAGGTCCCCATTCAACAAACGAATCAATCTTTATAAAGCATATACTGGAAAGCTTAATGAGTTTGTAAATATTAAACAGCCATTGTATATTTTAAAGTTGGCTCATTAACTGTTTCTGCCCTTGAGCACTGTATATTTTAAACTATTTCTATATAAAAATATGAAGTTTCAGCAATCTGAACATTTCATGCAATGAGATACTAATGTATACAGTATAATCCACACCCCCAAAGCAATGTAATTTTTTAAATGTGGTTGAAAAAATGTACTTGTATTTCTAATTCAAGGGAAGCATGATCATGACTTGGACATCTTGAATGAAATGGCGATGACACCATTCGGGGGGCCTGTTCTTCAGCCTCTGTATTGAACTGTAGGCCCATAAGTATAACTGCCTACACTCAATATTTCATTTCTCAAACTAAACATAGTGACTTCCCTTCAAACACTTTCCCCAGTGTTTAACCCCTTCCAATTAAGACTTGTCACTAAACCTTCATTTTCCAAGTCAAAATTTAATCCCAACGTTTCACAAATTTTTACCGATTTCACCTCTCAAATCTCTTTCAACTCTGCTTCCTCATTGGAATTCTTATCTCCACTGCCTGGGCACTAAACAATTTTTGCTTAGACTGATGTAGCAGGCTTCTAAAGTACCCTTTTCCTAAACTACCACCAGAGAAGTATTTCTAAAAAACAAATCATTCTAAACATTCCAATAAATGCATTCAAACCAATCATTCCCTTGAACAAAATACTTTAAGTATTAGTTTAAAAAAACTGAGATGGACAAATAAAAAATAAGTGTATATGTGATATAGAAAATAAAGCAAATGGTAAATTACAGTGGTAGATATATGGATGTTCACTGTGTAAGTCTTTCAGATTTTCTGCATGTTTGTAATTTTTAAAATATCAGAGAGAAGTTATTTTAACTAAATGGTTTGTTAGTAGTAATGCCTAGTATTTACTGCGGACGTCTTATGTGCCAAGTAAGCATTTCATGCATTACCTCTAGTGGTGTGGAGGAAAATGTTTAACACTTTTAACTTGTTTTTGACTCTCTAAGAGGAGGTAGTGAGGGGGAGAACACTGATTTGTAGCATTTGCCAATTTCCATGCTGTAATAACCCCACCACAGTTTTAAGCTTTCCAAGATAGATCTGGAAGAGATAAGCATTTGTATATCATATAGTATTTTCAACAGAGATAAAATAGACATAAGCCTCAAAAACATAGATAATGGTGCAAAATGTTCAAATAAGGAAGTTTTGAGTACACATGGTCTTTGTTTGAAATGTAACTGACATAACTTTTATAATTTATTTTTAAGTAATAACTTAACAATAGGCTAGAAAAATTCCTGAAAGTTTGATAGTCAGTTCTCAGCTTTAGCACATCACTGATTATCTCGCAAACATCAAATTAGGCAGGTTCAATTATTGAACACTATTTTACAGATGATATATGAAACATTAAAGAGATTAAGTTACTTCCTCAGTAATATTAGAGCCAGTTTTCAATCTAGAATTTCTTGACTCACTAACCTTAACTCATAACTGCTAATTCTCATGATCTGCTGCTTAATGAAATTCTACTCATATTTCAAGGTTCCTTTGTGCACCAATAAAACAAAAGTACACTTATTATATGACTTATTGGTCTAATTATTTACCTACATGCCTATCTTATAACCTTTCTAGGCAGCTCAACACACAAACACACTCAGGCCTCCTGGATTGAGTCCAGTAATTTATACTAGTGTTTGGCACATTGTAAGTATTCAGTACATGTGAACTATTATGACCATGAAGCGCTAGACTCTGGCTACAGAGCAGCATCGTCACTGTAGAAGACCTAGAAATTAAGGCAGCATGTAGGCTACAGGAGATACTCATGTAAAAGAAAACAAGAAAATGTAATGTGAACGACAGCTTTCTCAATAGTTGTTTGATATTGATCAAATCACTTCACTACAGGGTTCAAGTCCCAGAATGGTGATAAATGGGGGAGCTGGACATGATTAATTATACTTTCTTACACTAAAATGGCATGACTGCATGCATACCCTTTCTGGTGCCTTTTTGATACAATATTTACAGAGCAATTGAACAGTATGAACAGTATGAGCCAAGAACTTTTCAGCCATGTAGAAAAAAAGATATGTGCAAAATCCTCATTGCTTTTACCATAGCCAGTCATTGGAGTTAGTCCAAACTTTCAGTGATAGAAGAATGATTAAATATACGCTAGTATTTATATCCAATAGAATATGAAGCAATCAGTAAAGATGACAATTATAATTCCTGCAGAAACATATGATATGCATAAACATGACAGCAAATAAAATAAGCAGAATGCAAAATTATATATATCTTATACTCAACAAGTTAAAGAAAAAAACCACAGGCAGAGAGAAAAATAATACTGAATTGATAAAAGTGACAACAGTGGTATAAACACTGTAGCATTATTAGTGCTTTTAAAAAAGTCTACTTGCAAAATATGGTGTAGTACTCTGTTATGTATGATTTATAAAAACAATTTGGGTATATGAATTCTAATGATGTCTTTCCAAATTTTTGATTTCCAGCAAGAGATCTCCAAAAAGGTTTAGGGATGGTTAATGCAATTTTTTAAAAAAATTTCCTACTAAGCAGAGCAGGGCTGGTTGTTTTAGAGAGCAAACGTGCACAACACACACACAGATGCATGACGCAGAGTTCACCAAAAGAAAGTGTAGAAACATCAAAGAGATTCTGGGACAATTATTCTGTTTTTTGGTATTCCTTAGTGATATAATTTTTAAGGTAGTGTCTAAATTGCTAAAATTGATTGCAAAATTTTAAAATAAAACTACAATTGGCTCAATTAAATTGAATAATCAAATATTGATTTAATTCAATGAGCTGACCTTTTCCAAAAAAAAAAACCGAGTTCACTGATGAAACTTAGCTTTATAAAAAGTGAGTTTTCCCTCAGTGAAGAGTTAGCCAGAAGTGAGGAGTAGACAGAAGTTAAAGTATTATCTGAGCTAGCAGGAAGGAATATTCAGAAAAATACCTTTCTCCCTGTTGCTTTCAGAAACAAGCAGAGCTCTGTATTGTACTGAGGTACTTTATGTATGATGGAAATACAGGGAAAAAAACTTTATTTAAATGAAATTAAACAGAATGATGAGTTAGTTTCCACATTCTGTCACTTGTTAGAAGGATACATGTTCACTAAGTTACTTATTAATGCTACTTTTAAAAACAAATGAGAAATGTTATCTTCTCTTCACCACTTTATGCCTAGCTCTACCACAGTTCTCAGTGGGGGTTCAAAATTCATTGACTATATCATCAAGGAAAACAGGACCACCGGCCCAACCCATCAGACAGTCTAGGTTAATAGTCTGATATCAAGAGATTGTTTTGTTTAAAAAGGACAAAGCTTTATGCTTTACAGCACTACTATATGTCCTGTTGGCACATGAAAAGTTCATCTCCCTGGCCAGAGAACAGCTATAACTATCTTCATTTCACAGTTCTTACATTACTAAGAGAGCTCCAATATACTTGTCTAAAAAATCACAAATTCATCAATAGACCAATTTGTTTTTCAGTTATATTAAGGTTTCCCCAAAAGCACTGTACTTTAAAATACCATAATATAAAGGAGATAAATAATAGCTTAAGATAGTATTACTTAGTATTAGAGAAATTAAACCTTTAAACGTGTTCTTAAGCTTCCTATATTGGTATAATTTACTGGATTATAAAAAGGGAGTTAAAGATTAATGAAGTGTCTAAAAAAACTTTTTGGACATTTGTTTCAAAATTAGATACTCATACTTTTATTCACTTCTAAGATCTACCTATGGAAAAAAAAAAGTTCTAGCAAAGCAATAGGTTCCCATTTCCAATAAATGTTATTACCCTGAATCATGAGCAAATGTTTTAGGTGCTAATGACTTAAAAAGTACCTAATAATTGGCACAGAAATTATTTCACTTCTATAATTACTATTAAAAGAGAAGGCTATTTATATTTATATGTTATGCAATAAATATATATACAATAATACAAATTATTATAGATTCATATGCAACAGTAATACAAAAAATATGACATTTGTATATTTTGTGGAGTGGATATACTATAACAGAGTACAGTACCTGCTTAAAAAATAAAGTAAGAGGTAAAAATAAACTTTTTTTTTGATTATTATTCCTTTATTGTAATGGGCTACACAGTGTTGGGAGATTGTAACAAAGCAGAGAATGAAAGCTAAGTTATTTAAACTCAAACGTCACTGAGATGATTTGGTTGAGACAATTAGAATGGATATCACTCAATGATTTCTAGGCCACGTCAGACACAGTGACAGCTGAACTTGCACAGATCTTGCTTGGGTAACATGAAAGGCATGAAATTCTGCCCTTTGAAGTTCATTTTTTATTGGGTTCCCAAAGTATAGTATAATTTACAACACTTGAGATTAGAATTCACTCATTATCACTTTCCTTTGAATGTGCTTTTTCTTGTTGCAGTTTATTTACAAGTTGCTGTAGAGGAAAAAGGATGGAAAAGTCATCCCCCCAGCAGTTATTAGCTATGATAAGGCCATACCTTGCAGGAAGACAGTAAAGACCAGAAGCGAAATTGCCATCTTCAGATTTAGTTAGGAATCAAGTTAAATCAAAATAACAAGATACATCTTTATAAAGTCATTATTTCCTAAGAAACTCTACAGCATGACGAATACACTCTGAAGATGCTATTTTACAACCAGGATGGGTCTGGATAAGTGAGTACCAAAAATCATGAAGCTGTACTCCTCCCCACCAACCCCTGCCCAAGAAAGTGTGACAGCAATTTATTTTTGTTTATTTTTGCCAGAGCCTGATTTAAAAGTTTTCTTTCTTATTCTAAAGCAAAGAAAATAAATGATGATTCAAACAAAGAAGTTAATAGGGAGTGACAATTAAAGGCAGAGGTAGATTCTCTGGGTAAAAAGCAATTCAGGACAAGTTCATGCACCAGTGTCACCACAATGGCACCATCAAAGAGAGGTCTGAAGCTCGCAGACTGTCTCCTGAATCCATATTCATAATTAACACATTCCCTAGTGTTTGATAACAGGATCCAGGATCCACAGTTTTTAATTCTACCTAGGTTATTTTCTTCTTCACTGTTTTGTTATTATAATTGAAGACAGTATGAATATGTAATTTATTTCTACTTCTACTTCTCGGTATCAAATAAAAACCCCAGGACCAGAGGGGAAATCCAGGACATTTAATGGGACCGATGCTGTAATTCAAATCATTTCCACCTGTCAGCTTTATTGTAGCATGCAAAATTCAATAAAAACAAATGAAGCCAATAAAAAGAGTACTTAATGATACTGTTAACAGATTCAGCATGTGGTAAAGTACTATGGATAAATAAAAAGTGTCATTTTCACTGGTTACCAAATGCTTTCTAGCAACAAAGTAAGTCAGAAGAAGATAATTTTAAACTAAAAGCAACCCAACTCTATTTAAGTTAATTACATAGCTACTAATGACATCCCCTTTAAGGAAACGTGCCATGAACTATGTGGTTAACTGTACATCCCCTGCCTGAGGTTAAAAAAAAAAAGATAGTGGTTTCATATTTGTTCAGCTTTCATGATTCTTATGCTGGAAGTTCCTAGCATTATAGACCATTAACAGTGTTAACAGAAGTTGATTATATTGTAAAATCTCTCTCTTTCTTCTTCTCTCTCTCTTCATGGAAATTTAGAATATATGAAAATTTAGAATAGCATTTCTATAATCCATGGGCCCCAGAGAATTCAAAATCAACCCAACAAGTTATTTTGATTTAAATTATGATGTGAATTCTATTTTCCAATTAATACCGCCGTTTGTGCATATGGCTTCCCTGTGTATTTGTAGAAAGGAAAGAGTGAAGGCAAATCACCCTTCTGAAGATGACTGTTTTATGCATTATTTCACAGCTAAGGAGTCAGAGGCAGGGCTATGGATTCATTCATCAGAAGTGTTAATCCAGCTCTGGTAAGAAAACAAAGGTTAATATTGTTTTCAAACATTTGCTTGGGAAAATCACCTTTTGCTCAGAAATTATCCCTCTGATCTCTGGATTTCCAAAATACTTTGTATTTTTTTTATGTGACTTATTATGTGTTTATTGTTATATGGCTCTAACACTAGACCGTCAGTTTCTTAAGAGTAACAATCCTGTGTTACCGATGTTGTATCTCTTACAGTCCTAAGTGTATCAATGTATGTAACTTTGACCCTCAGTAAAATTTATGAAATACATTAATATCCAGTTAAATACACAGTAGCTCTTGGATTTCTCTCCAATCTTTGATAGTTTTTTCCTCTAAATAATGTGTTATACCATATGGGTTTTGCATGTGTACTAATGACATTAGGCAACCCACATATTTGAAGTAAACTGAACAGTAAAGTAAGTTCTATGACCTATAAAATGCCTTTAAAATACCTCTAATGAAAGGCACTTTCTTGATTATTAGCAATGACAATATTTTCCAGAAATTTATAGATTCCCTATCTCTAAAATTATGGAGACATGCTATACAGAAGATTATAGTCAGCATATACGTATATTTTTAAAATTATCATAAGAATGTTTTCATGGTCTCTCTGTCCCCAGTCATTCCTTAGCTTCTTCTATCAAGATGGGATAATCTTTCCAAAAGTGATCTAATAATGTCAGTCTGCTTCTTCAAAACAACAGGACAGCAGCCTCCATCATGTTAGAGCTGGCCACATCCCAGCTGCAGCATGGATTCCACCACAGCCCAGTTAGCCAAAGCTCCATCTATTTCCAGAACCCCAAAATATCAGCAAGGTTTACAAATGGGCTAAACATACAGTTCTCTCTGTTTGTAATTCTATTTTTTGTTCTTTTCTGCCTTAAAAATTCACAATTTTTAAGATCCAGTTTAAAAGCCATCCTTTCCTGGTGACAGCCTCTTGGAAATATGCCCTTGAAGAACAGCTTCTTCCTTTAAATTCCCATCACTCTGCATTTTACTCTTTATTTATAGGTCTGTCCCTGGTGAGTACTAGGGCCTTAAGTGCCCAGCATTGCTTGTATAACTTTGAAGACCTAATACTTAGCTCAGTGCTGTTAGAAAAATAAAAATAAAAATAAAAAACAAAAGAAGCCAGTAAAAGTTTTTCTGAATAAATTAAAGTTTTTCAAACTTAAATACTCACTACAGAATCTGAAATACAAAATAAGGTTACTAATTACTAAAAAGAAATAAATCTAAAAAAGATTTTAGACAAGAAATAACAAGTGTTAGGATGTAGAAAAAAGGGAACCCTCATACGCAGTTGATGGGAATGTAAAGCCACTAAGGAAAAGAGTATGGAGGGTCCTCAGAAAATTAAAAACAGAACTACCAAATGATCCAGCAACTCCACTTTTGTGTATTTATCTGAAGAAAAACAGAAAAACTAATGTAAAGACATATGCGCTCCCATGCTCACTGCAGCGTTATTTTCAATAACCAAATTATGGAAACAACCTAAGTGTCCATCAGCAGATTAACAGATAAAGATGACTATATGTCCAGTGGAATACTAACCAACCATCAAAAAGAATGAAGTCTTGCCATTTGCAACAACATGGATAGAACTTGAAAGTATTATGCTAAGAGAAATGAGCCAGACATATGATTTCACTTACATGTGGAATCTAAACAAATCAAATTAATAGAACAAAACTCATAGATAAAGAAAATAGATTATTTGTTGCCAGAGGGGAGGTGGAAAGGGGTATGCATGAAATGGGTGATGGGAATCAAGAGGTATAAACCTCCAATTATAAAATAAGTAAGTCATGGAAATGTAATGTGCAGCATGGTGACTATAGTCAGTGATACTGTATGTAGCATATTTCAAAGTTGCTAAAAGTAGATCCTGAAAATTCTTATAAGAAAAACCTTTGTAACTCTATGGTGACAGATGATAACTCGTATTACTGTAATGATCATTTAAGTATGTATACCACTTATGTCATACACCTGAAACTAAAATCATGTTAAATGTCAATCATTTCTTAAAAAGAATTTTACTCTTTTAGATTTTTAAGAAAATTGAAGAAACTTTTCAATAACTTTTCTTATGGCTTTATGTCTTTAGTTTTATTTCAATAATAATAACTTTGCCTTTTAAAACTCTTGCTCAAAAACAATAAAAAAGCCACATAAAGATCATGTAAGAAATTAGTGCATTCTAAAATTTTAAAACAAGCATTGAGAAAAGGCTTCAATTTAAATCAAACAGTGTGTCATCCTTACACTGTTAAACCATACCAAGTCTCACAAGAGTTGTTTATTTTGTTTTAGCCTGAGGCTGAGTTTCCATGATAACTAGTCTTTGTGATTGATATCTTGGGCCACAGGGGAAAAAAAATCAATATATGGTTCTATTTTGCTGATGAAGTTGTAGCCAAAAGGTCAAAATTTAATTCCTTATCTTCTGGTTTCTGGACATACCTGAGTATTGTTTTGTTTTGTTTTTTTCTTCCATTTTAGATTTAGGAGAGACAAAAATTGCATTTTTAGTAAATGTTTACATTTAAAATAAGACACCCTCCTTTTTTCACTGCTTTTCATGTTTCACTGAAAATTGCCAAAAGCATTGAACTTCAGTATAAGAGTGGAGAGTAGTTTTCCCAACTGTGCAAATATATTACATTCTGGACACCCTGAACTCCTGACCTTCCCTATGAGGGGGATGCAGCTAAATGTCAGTTAATCATAAGCAGTGTCACATGGGTTGTCCCGAAGCAGAAGGCAATTTAAAAGAGCAATTTTAATATGCAATTGCCAAAGCATGAAATGCAGACAATTTCTGATGATGGCATATTTTATTTCCATTTAATAAGAGAAAGAGAAACTGTATTTTTTTTTTTGCTTCTACACCAGATGGTATACCCAGAGGAAACAGACACAGAAAAAAACAAGCATACTTTCTTTGATTGTTCAATGCAGTTTTGAATTACTTCCCATTTAACACAACCTCACATTTATACCTTTTTAAAAAATGTATAAAATGCCTAAAGAAGCATTATGTGAACAATAACATGGGTCAGGTGGAAAGCTAACAGTGAAATAATCATACCTCTCAGGTACACAGAGAAGCATGAGGCACGCGTAGGCGGCTACGGCCACCAGAGGCTGTAATTACCACCTCTTCTAACTTGAGAGACCCTGAGGCAGGCAATTGCACTTACCAATTGATTTTAATGTACTTCAAAAAGAAAACAAAAAAAACAGTTTTGGCAACTAGGCAAGACATTCTCAGAAAAGGATAAAGTAAAACATTGTTTTACACTTCCTTTTTAACTGTTTAAAATATCTAAAACACATCATATACTTGAGTGTTAAACACACTAATTAGTTGGGCTTTCAATAAAAGTGAAGCTGCAAACATTAAGCTACTTTTTCTCAGAGAGTAAGTTAGCTGGGCGATACTGTCTTTAAAAAGGTACATCTCTCCCAAACTTTACCAGGTGTATTTTTTTTTTTTATGCTATACTCTCCTGGAAAGGAAAAATCACATATCCTAGGAGAAAGAGCAGAAAAAATTCAGGCTTTTCAAGTACCAAAAAATGGATTTGAGCCCCACCTGCTCAATTGTGTGACATTAGGTAAGTCATTGTTTTGTTTTGTTTTTCCTGAATCTTAGATTCTTCAACTAGAAAATTGGGATAAAAATATTTCTAGCTCACAGGATTAGTATGAAATGAAATGTCATGATAGATTCATCATATGCTGATTATAAAGCAATGTTAATAGTTAACCACAAAAATCTGTACTTGCAATTTAAAATACAAAATTTACTCATTATCACACATAAAGGCATTTAATTAACTGGCTGTAGAGTTATTTACTGACAGGTTTCTGTCAAAAAAATTACTACTGCCAGAATTAAAATATTTATAGCTTAAATATATTAAAATGAAATATTTAACATGGTAATAAGTAACTAATTCAATCTTTGATTGACACTCAGTAGTCAAAACTGTTCCTCTGTGGTACATCAGAATAAAGAATTTCTGAGAGGCAGAAAATCATCATCATTCCTTTGTTATTTCCAAGAAACGCATGTGAAATTGGTATCAGACACACACACACACATATGGCTAAGTTTTTATCTTATTTTTAAGGCTTCTTGGTTGTCTATCATGCAGGGTGTATTAAAATAGCTATTTCAAAATAATCACATTTATTCAACCAGATGATATTAATGGCAGAACACTACAACTATGGCGTGGTGTTCTCCCAGCCTTGATTAAAATGGCAAGTTTTGTAGGACAAGTATTCAGAGCTTGCACAATTCAACAAAATTAGTTGGGAAGTTCTTCAAAGGTTATGTTTGAGGTTCCAAAGGGATCATACATTTTCACCAGATTATGAAGAATTTTTAGCCTTCTGAAATCTATACTAAGCATCAGCAAATATCATAGTTAGCAAAAACTGTGTTCTATTTTGTAGTTATATGACACCAGGATGAGATGGTGATGGTGTTGGTAAAGTCTGAGGGATCTTAAGTTTGGAGAAAGGCATATGGATCTTGAAGAAAAGTAGATGGACATAATAGTAATCAATACAGATTGTATTTACATATGCAATGTTTATCAATTATATTCAACATCTGCTTTTCAGAGATTGTTTAAAAATTAATACAATATACACTTATACAAGCTTTCATCCCCTTTTCTAATTAATAGAGCAAGATTAGCAGACATTCCTAACAAAACAGTAACTGCAGCTTCTCTCAAATTACAATATACTTATAAACATTTCTTTCCTTTACCATAAAAGCCTGCAACATGCACCCAAGACTCACCACATGAGAGTTTTTTTTAAAAAACAAACTTTCTCCAGTTGAAAGTAAAACTATGAATGAGCTTGACACCATTTTATACCACAGATACCTCAAATTGAATGTTTCTCAATTAGGAATAAGAAAAAAAGAGCAATCTAATTCCCAAATGTCAAAACATTTATAAATTTGAAAGCCGCTATGAGTCTAACTTATTTTTACTCTGCCCCTCCTACACAGGTAAGGTTATTCTCAAAATAAAAGATCCTCAAGCACGTTAGAGTCATATTTTTACTTACTGCAGTTAAACATGCATTGTGAACATAAGTATTCAAAAGGGATAAATCAATGCTCATTAACATGCTGTTTTCACCCACTTAATACAGTGCAACTGACTTTAAGTCACAATCACATTTACTTGCAATCTCCATTGGCCCTCACAGCAAAGAACAATTTCAAATAATCCCTTGGTTAAAGAAAAATTACATTATATTAACAATACATTGTGTGGTTCTGCTGATTTTTAATGGCCTATTTTAATTAAAATGAACAAAATAAGAAAGCATATGAGATTTAAAGAAAGAAGTTTGGGCAGAGGAAGTCAAGAAGAAGACCCCTGAAACTGTAAATTACTTTTCATTATTTTAATTTGTATGTACCTAATAAAGATTAACATAGAAAAAAGGTAATTTTACTAGAAAACATGCATTGGCAATACCCTCAGTCAAATGGACCCCGTTGTTCATCTTTTCATGGTAGCATGGGGCACTAATTTTAGAAGACCAAGTGAGCTACTTCTCAGGTTCCACATTGTCTCCTCATTAAATTATTTCTCTGACTAGCTGATGTTTGTGGAGTCAACTTGTCTCTCTCTCAGAAAGTTCATCTATTACAATAAGAATAATTTGTCACAAGAAAGGACTTAGCTGTACAGAGAATTTAAAAAGCAAATTGTGTGATTTACACTGATCCATGAAGACTTAACCAGTCTCTTCTAGGTTAAGATGCTTTTCAACCACTGGATCAATACACGACACCAGCAGCAGACTCTCCACTGTCTACATCTCAGAGTAATGATTAAGCAGCTAAATTTCCTGTTAGTGAACATCTTTCAACATTAATATATAAATACATTGGTATAATTTATTAATAAATATACATATAACTATAAATAATATACTAACATTAAATGTATATTAATATGTAAAGTATATTAATATATAAAAACTGAGCTGGATTAGAAAATATTTAAGGATAAGAGCGTATGAGAAATTACACAGGGCTTTGCTTTGATTTTAGATCTATATTCTTGCTGGGTGGCCCCAAAATATTGTAAGTGTTTTAAACAGATGTTCAAGAAAGAAAAGACATTTTATAAGCATCTAGATTTTCATATATCCCCACAGTCTTAGTTTATAATTTTCAGAATCTAAATCATTAGATGTTCAAGATGTATAGATCCAAGTACTAACTCTGCAGGTGTCTCAACGCTTGATGGATTAAAAAAAAAGTCTCTTTCAATTAATTTTCAATAATAAACAGTGCACTAAAAAATGCACTTTAATAAAGGTAGATGATTAAACTTTTCAGTGGCTTTTAATAAATAGCTAATAATTTCTCCCATTCTAACAACAGGGAACAATAAGGAATTAGGTGGTATGTTCATACATTACACTTAATTCACTTTTTATTTTCTTTGTGTTTTCTCCATATGCTATTTTTTTTTCACTAGTCTGTTTCAGGCACAATAACAAAGCTTAAAACATAAGCAAACCTCTCTGTATTTTGCAAATGGTTGTCAAGCTACGGAGTTAATCCTCAACAACAGTACTTTCTGAATAGAAGAGTTATCTCACCCAGACTTGGTTCAGAATAACTTTTCCTATCTTATTATCAGATAGGACCTCTGCACTGACCGTAACAAAATTATCAAGGGAGACAATTTCCTTGTAGTAGAAAGATATTCAGCACTTGCTTGAACTGCAAAGGTTTTCTCTCTCAATACTTCCACTTGCATCTATCAGAGATTTGGGGCTGAATACAAGCAAGCTGAGCAAAATCACCACGCAAGAAAAGATTGTGGATTCATTAAAAAAAAACACTAAATAATAAACATACTGCTGTTAAATCAGTCAAGTTATGACATAACTAATGCTATGATTTACCAAATTCATTGGAACTCAGAATACTGTCTACACTGTGTACCAAACAATCAGAACTTTCA
Source organism: Smutsia gigantea (assembly GCA_032199065.1). Lineage (NCBI taxonomy): Eukaryota > Metazoa > Chordata > Mammalia > Pholidota > Manidae > Smutsia > Smutsia gigantea. The sequence continues at coordinate 59,115 of JAVSCE010022642.1, read as the reverse complement.
ATGTTGTAGGTGTACTATATGCCTCATGCAGAACTAGGCACAATGGCCAGCGAGTTAGTCTTACCTGCACATTTGGTTCTGGTGATCAGCGGAGGTCCTGGGAGCCCCGTTCCACCTTCACCCGGTCTTGTGAGTAGTACACGGATCTCATATTCGGTGTCTGGATCCAAATGCCATAATTTATATGTTGGAGCATTGACTGCATGGGTTTCTGTCCAGGATCCTGATGTCATTCGGTACTCCACTTCTTTCAGGATAATGGGACCATCGCCAATGATAGAGTTGGCATTTAGCTGAATCAGCAAATAGGTAGGTCCAACGCCAAGGAGCTGGGGAGGGGCAATAGGTCTCGGTGGTTCTAGGAGAGATGAATATACAATCTAATTAGTTAAAAAGTTAAAAATTAGTTAAAAATCCAAAGGCTATATCATACATCGGTATATTAATGACTCTCAAAGCCTAGAGGCTTAATGAATTACTTAGGAGTCCATAATAAACACTTAAAAGAAAATCAGCCCATGAGTGGTCTGAGAACTGGATTTATAAAGAGCAAATACTTTCACAAATGGAATATGATCCTTTTACCACAAGTTTTCTTTTATTAAAAACATGCTTCCCCAGGGGATATACCTGTAAAAGCACAGTAACCAAAGGAAATAAAGAGAAAAGAGTTAAAGACGGATAGCTCTGATTAGTTACTAACAGAGTAGAATCGATCTTTCACATTCTTGAAGTTCTCAGACCTTTACAAATCTCCAAATTAATGAATACTGCTAGAACTCATTATTTCATTTTGAAACACGGCCAGGTAGCATTTTGATTTTGATTTGTTTTTTATTTCTTCAGAGTTCCTCCAGGTGAGATAAGGAGAAAGGCATAACCTGAGCTCAGAAGCTGATACCCAGCACTGACTTGTTTCTACCAACTCACCTCAGAGTGTAAGAAATGAAACGTTACACCAAGACAAATCACACATCACTATATATCACTGACCTTTGGGAGTGATAAAGCAGTGCATCAGATATTCAACTCCAATGTCCAAGGTACATGGCAATTTAATTTGGGATAGCTCACATGTTTTCTTGAAAGAAACTTTGGGAAACATTATTTCAATGTTTGAGCTTATAATAATGCTGAGTAATGAATTGCAGCACTTTTTTTTAACCATAACAACAATGTAGCTGAGATTTGATATTGTACTTTATAAAGTAGTCCACAGCTCTAGCTCTTCTGTAAGGCCTGAACATGGGGAATGCTAAGTCATGAAGAACTTCTAACCAGTACACTGTGACTAGGTGGGGGTTTCTGAAGGTCTGACAGAACACTGCTTGGGGAAGCCAAAAGACTGTAAAGGAAAGTATCAAACTTAATAAAGTAGCAACTTTCCCAAAGTTATTTTAAAGGTTTTTTTTTGTTGTTGTTGTTTAAAGAGTTAAAGCAAATCATATGAAGGAAAACTATTAAATGCAACCACATACGATGCTTTCATCTCCCTGGTAGGGGTGGACTGTAGAGGATGCAAACAGAGGGAAGTTAAGAACAGACAGCCAATACCTTTCAAACTGGGTTTTCTATTTTAATGGCAATGCATGCTGGAATAATACACAATGCAGAAAAGCTCAAAGACAGGTTTTGCCTTTGGAAACAGGTTTAATGAAGCAAGGGTTTTCAGCTGTAGCCAGGATTTGCCTTTAAACCCTAACTGTATAAAAGTATAGTTTCCACCTTATAAAACACTGAGTTACAAACACCCTTAAATAAGGAGAAAGACTTGCTGGCCTAGACCTCTAGTCATTTTCAAGAATTTTCCTTCAAAATTCCTATGAGAAGTATTTATTGAGTAACTATTAAATTCTAGGTTGTACACACTGGGTATTCATATAATACAGCAAGGGAGATAAGGTAACAATAAATCAACAAATTCATTATTTTAAAATGATAGTTATGTACAAAACAAACAGATACTAAAGGACAACAAATGGGAGGGTATCTAGTGAGTAACACTAATTTTTTTTCCTATCCCAAATCATCTGAAGAATTTTGTTACTCCCATCAATAATCACGGCTCTTTAAAGCAACATCTTTCAAATTACTTATTGGTAGAACCCTAGGAACTTGTGCTGCACTATGCTCCTGTTTAAAGTGAAAATAAAACTAAGATCAAATAAAATAATATATTGCTATATAAACTGTTTGCATTTAGAATTATTTCTATAGAAAAGTAGTTCTTAACACCTGATTTTTAAACTTTCACTATGAAATTTCTTCCTTACTGTTTGAAAATTGTATCAACAATATATAGTCATAATTGTGTAGGGAGTGAGAGGTGCTCAAGTTGGAGGCATGAGTAGGACGGCAGAAATCTCCTCCCAAAACCATACATATTTTTGAAAATATAGCAAATAAAATGATTCCTAAAAGAGAGACCAGAAGATATAGTACAACAGCCAGACTAAATCTAAATCTGTGAGAACTCAGCATCTCAAAAAAAAAGGGTAAGATACAAGCCATGACCCGGCGGGACCCAAGCGCTCCCCCCACCCCAACTCACTGGCAGGAGGAAAGGGGTCAGAGTGGGGAGGGAATGGAAGCACACGCCTGCTAAATAACCAGCCCTGCTGATCTGCACCGGGAGCACAGACACACATTGCATGGTGTACTGGATATTAGAGAAACAGAAAAGTAAAATCTGACACGGAGACTGTGGGGGGGTCCCCACAGACGGCTCCCCTGGGACAAAAGAAAAGGCAGCACTTTAAAAGTCTTAAAGGGACAAAGGTTTAACAGGTGGACAAAATCGTCCTGGCGCGCGCAACCAAGCAGGCTGGGAATCTTCAGGAACTTCAGGTGCCCTAACGCTCTGAGAGGCAACGCAGCTCTGAAGCCCCTCGGGGCAAGAAGCAGCCTGCCATTCATTCCCCCCCAACCAGCACTGCAAGCAACTGGCTGACTCGCCACTGCTGCAGACCAGTGGGGAAGCAGCCCTGCCCAGGCAACCACACAGAGTCTTCTCCCAGAGCACAGCAAACCGGGCAAGACCCAGAGGCTGCTGCCAGCACACAGCTGCCGGGTACAGACAGAGGAAGCTGGCGCAAGGTCCAGTAGGCATGAAGGGGCACCGTTCTTGCACGAGAACACACACAGCGCAGCTGCGACCCCTCACAGTGCACTAGGCTATCCCGAGGGATGCACTGCCAATGGCACCTCAGGGGATTAACCCAGAGAAAGCTCCCTGTGTGCGGGTAACTGACACAGGCAGTGGAGAAGGGCAAGGCAAACAGCAAGCACGAAGGACATTTGTTCTCACAGCTGACACATGCGCCACCTGCCAGCAATCACTTCTATTGCCATGAAAAGGCAGAAGAACCTGGTCCAGTCAAAAATCACTCAAAACAACCAAAAAGAGAGGGCATGACAATACAGATATAAACAATCTTCCTGAAAAACAATTCAAAATAAAAGTCATAACCATGCTGATGGACCTACAGAGAAATATGTAAGAGCTAAGAGATGAAGTCCAGAGGGAGATAACAGAAATGGACCAATCAATAGAAATACTTAAGAGCACACTGGACGAGGTGCAAGAGACTGTTAATGGAATAGAAATCAGAGAACAGGAATACAGAGAAGCTGAGGTCGAGAGAGATAAAAGGATCTATAGGAATGAAAGAATATTAAGAGAACTGTGTGAGCAATCAAAATGGAACAATATTCACATTATAGGAGTACCAGAGGAAGAAGAGAGAGAAAAAGGGATAGAAAGTGTCTATGAAGAAATAATTGCTGAAAACTTCCACAAGGTGGAGAAAGAAACAGTCTCTCAGAACACGGAAGCCCACAGATCTCCCAACACAAGAGACTCAAGGAGGACAACACCAAAACATATAATAATTAAAATGGCAAATATCAAAGATAAGGACAGAATATTAAAGGCAGCCAGACAGAGAAAAAAGATCACCTATGAAGGAAAACCCATCAGGCTATCATCAGACTTCTCAACAGAAACCTTACAGGCCAGAAGAGAATGGCATGATATATTTAATGCAATGCAACAGAAAGGCCTTGAACCAAGAATACTGTATGCAGCAGGATTATCCTTTAAATTTGAAGGAGCGATTAAACAATTTCCAGGTAAGCAAAAGTTGAGGGAATTTGCCTCCCACAAACGACCTCTACAGGGTATTTTAAAGGGACTGCTCTAGATGGAAGTACTCCTAAGGCTAAATAGATATCACCAGAGAAATCATAGCAAAGAAAGCAGACCAACCAAATACTAACTAAAGGCAAAAAATTAATCAACTGTCCATAAAAGCAGTCAAAGGAAACAAAAGAGTACAGAATAAAACACCTAATATATAAAGAGTGGAGGAGGAAGAATAAGAAGGGAGAGAAATAAAAAATCACCAGACTATGTTCATAATAGCATAATAAATGAGTTAAAGTTAGACGGTTAGATAGTAAAGAAGCTACCTTTGAACCTTTGGTAACCATGCATCCAAAGTCTGCAATGGCAATAAGTACATATCTATCGATAATCACCCTAAATGTAAGTGGACTGAATGTACCAAACAAAAGACACAGTTACTGAATGGATAAAAAAGCAAGACCCATCTATATGCTGCTTACAAGAGACTCACCTCAAACCCAAAGATATACACAGACTAAAAGTGAAAGGATGGAAAAAGATATTTCATGCAAACAATAGGGAGAAAAAAGCAGTTGTTACAGTACTTGTATCAGAGAAAAAGACTACAAAACAAAGAAAATAACAAGAAATAAAGAAGGACATTACATAATGATAAAGGGGGCAGTCCAAAAAGAGGATATAACCATTAAAAATATATATGTACCCAACACAGGAGCACCGACATATATGAAACAAATACTAACAGAATTAAACGAGGAAATAGAATGCAGTGCATTCATTTTAGGAGACTTCAACACACCACTCACTCCAAAGGACACATCAACCAGACAGAAAATAAGTAAGGACACAGAGGCACTGAACAACACGCTAGAACAGATGGACCTAACAGACATCTACAGAACCCTACACCCAAAAGCAGCAGGATACACATTCTTCTCAAGTGCACACGGAACATTCTCAAGAATAGACCACATAACAGACCACAAAAAGAGCCTCAGTAAATTCAAAAATATTGAAATCCTACCAACCAACTTCTCAGATCACAAAGGTATAAAACTAGAAAGAAATTGTACAAAGAAAACGAAAAGGCTCACAAACACATGGAAGTTTAACAACATGCTCCTAAATAATCAATGGATCATTGACCAAATCAAAACAGAAATCAAGCAATATATGGAAACAAACGACAAAAACAGCACAAAGGCCCAACTTCTGTGGGTATGCAGCGAAGGCAGTTGTAAGAGGAAAGTATGTATCAAACCAGGCCTATTTAAAGAACGAAGAACAATCCAATACGAATAGTCTAAAGTCACAATTATTGAAACTGAGAACAGACGAACAAATGAGACCCAAAGTCAGCAGAAGGAGGGACATAATAAAGATCAGAGAAGAAATAAATAAAATTGAGAAGAATAAAACAATAGAAAAAAATCAATGAAAACAAGAGCTGGTTCTTTGAGAAAATAAACAAAATAGAAAAACCCCTAGCCAGACTTATTAAGAGAGAAAGAGAATCTACGCACATAAAGAGAATCAGAAATGAGAAAGGAAAAATCACAAAGGACTCCATAGAAATACAAAAGAATTATTAGAGAATATTATGAAAGTCTATATGCCAACAAGCTGGATAACCTAGAAGAAATGGACAACTTTCTAGAAAAATACAACCTTCCAAGACTGACAAAGGGAGAAACAGAAAATCTAAACAGACCAATTAACCAGCGACAAAATTGAATCAGTAATCAAAAAATTACCCAAGAACAAAATCCCCAGGCCAGATGGATTCACTGCTGAATTTTATCAGAAATATAGGGAGGACATAATACCCATTCTCCTTAAAGTTTTCCCAAAAATAGAAGAGGAGGGGAGTACTTCCAAACTCATTCTATGAAGCCAGCATCACTCTAATACCAAAACCAGGCAAAGACCCCAACAAAAAAGAAAATTACAGACCAACATCCCCGATGAATGTAGATGCAAAAATACTCAACAAAATATTAGCAAACCAAATTCAAAAACACATCAAAAGGATCACAAACCATGATCAAGTGGGATTCATCCCAGGGATGCAAGAATGGCACAACATTTGAAAATCCATCATCCACCACATCACTAAAAAGAAGGACAAAAACCACATGATCATCTCCACAGATGCTGAAAAAGCATTCGACAAAATTCAACATCCATTCATGATAAAAACTCTCAATAAAATGAGTATAGAGGACACGTACCTCAACATAATAAAGGCCATAGACAACAAACCCATAGCCAAGGTCATACTTAACAGTGAGAAGCTGAAAGCTTTTTACCTAAGATCAGGAACAAGACAGGGATGCCCACTCTCCCCACTTTTATTCAACATAGTACTGGAGGTTCTAGCCATGGCAATCAGACAAAACAAGAAATACAAGGCATCCAGTTTGGTAAAGAAGGCAAATTGTCACTATTTGCAGATGATATGATATTGTACATAAAAAACCCTAAAAACTCCACTCCACAATTACTATGACTAATATCTGAATTCAGCAAAGTTGCAGGATACAAAATTAATACACAGAAATCTGTTGCTTTCCTATACACTAACAATGAACTAACAGAAAGAGAAATCAGGAAAACAAATACATTCACACTGTATCAAAAAGAATAAAATACCTAGGAATAAACCTAATGAAGGAAGTGAAAGACCTATACCCTGAAAACTACAAGACACTATTAAGAGAAATTAAAGAGGACACTAACAAATGGAAATTCATCCCATGCTCTTGGCTAAGAAGAATTAATATTGTCAAAATGGCCATCCTGCCTAAAGCAATCTATAGATTCAAGGCAATCCCTATCAAATGACTGACAGCATTCTTCAATGAACTACAGCAAATAGTTCTAAAATTCATATGGAACCACAAAAGACCCCGAATAGCCAAAGCAATCCTGAGAAGGAGGAATAAAATGGGGAATTACGCTCCCTGACTTCAAGCTCTACTACAAAACCACAGTAATCAAGATAATTTGGTACTGGCACAAGAACAGACCCACAGACCAATGGAACAGAATTGAGAGTCCAGACATTAACCCAAACATATGATGTATAAAGGAGCCATGGATATACAATGGGAAAATGACAGCTTCTTCAACAGCTCATGTTGGCAAAACTAGACAGCTGCATGTAAGAGAATGATAATGGATCATTGTCTCATCCCATACAAAACAGTAAATTTGAAATGGATCAAAGACCTGAATGTAAGTCATGAAACCATAACACTCTTAGAAGAAAACATAGGCAAAAATCTCTTGGACATAAACATGAGCAACTTCTTCATGAATATATCTCCCCAGGAAAGGGAAACAAAAGCAAAAATGAACAAGTGGGACTATATCAAGCTGAAAAGCTTCTGTACAGCAAAGGACACCATCAATAGAACAAAAAGGCATCCCACAGTATGGGGAATATATTTATAAATGACATATCTGATAAAGGGTTGACATCCAAAATATATAAAAAGTTCACGCACCTCAACAAACAAAAAGCAAATAAGCCAACTAAAAAATGGGCACCGGAGCTGAACAGGCACTTCTCCAAAGAAGAAATTCAGGTTGCCAACAGGCACATGAAAAGATGCTCCATATCGCTAATCATCAGAGAAATGCAAATTAAAACCACAATGAGATATCACCTCACACCAGTAAGGATGGCCAACATCCAAAACACAAACAACAACAAATGTTGGTGAGGATGTGGAGAAAGGGGAACCATCCTACACTGCTGGTGGGAATGTAAATTAGTTCAAGCATTGTGGAAAGCAGTATGGAGGTTCCTCAAAAAACTCAAAATAGAAATACCATTTGTCCCAGGAATTCCACCCCTAGAAATTTACCCTAAGAATGCAGCAGCCCAGCTTCAAAAAGACATATGCATCCCTATGTTTATCACAGCACTATTTACAATAGCCCAGAAATGGAAGCAACGTAAGTGTCCATCAGTAGATGAATGGATAAAGAAGAGGTGGTACATATACACAATGGAATATTATTCAGTCTTAAGAAGAAAACTAATCCTACCATTTACAACAACACGGATGGAGCTAGAGGGTATTACGCTCAGTGAAATATGCCAGGTGGAGAAAGACAAGTATCAAATGATTTCACTCATCTGTGGAATATAAGAACAAAGAGAAAACTGAACAAACAAATAGCAGCAGACTCACAAAACCCATAAACGGACTAACAGTTACCAAAGGGAAAGTGACTGGGGAGTATGGGTGGGAAGGGAGGGATAAGGGGGAAAACGGGGCATTACGATTAGCATACATAATGTAGCTGTGGGGGGCACACGGAAGGCTGTACAACACAGAGAAGACAAGTAGTGACTCGATAGCATCTTAGTACGCTGATGGACAGTGACTGTAATGGGGTGTGTGGTGGGGATTTGACAATGGGGGAGTCTAGTAACCATATGTTGCTCATGTAACTGTAGATTAATGATACCAAAATAAAAAATAAAGAATTTTGTAGGGAGTGAACTGTTTGCATTTTCAAAACTGACTTAACTGAGAAGTTACAAAAGAAAAAGCTTAAATAAAACCAAAATTGTTTAGAATTTTTTTTCAGCTAAGAAAGAGCAAGGCATTTCATATCATTAAATTTTCCGAACTAGTCTAATAACTTTTATGTTGAAGATTTCAAAGTTTAGGTAGGCAGAAAGTTGATATATTTTCTAAACGTTAACTAATATGAAACTTAGAGAAATGACCATAATAGAAAAAAAGTGCAAATATCTTTCCAGACTAAATGTTGCACATATTTTAAGAAGCAGTCTGTATTTTGCTACTAAAATGAGTTGCCTCATAGTGCAATGTTTGTTTTCATTCCAGATGGATCCTATACTGACTAATTTAAGTTAAGTAGGAAATGATGCTTGAGTCATAACTTACGGGAATTCTAACCCAGAGCAGCCATGCCTCACTCATGTTTCGCCTGAGCAACAACGTAAAGAAGTCTGATATGTAACATGATGGAACAATTAGTCAAATGAATTAGAAATAACAAAACCTGTTACTCTAGAAATGTGTGGGTATTCTGACCTGATCTAATTGTAATATTGAATTAGTTAAATCTCAATTATCAAAAGTCTGCCCACCAATGCCATGGAAAATAAGGAGGAAATGAAAGAGCAGAGCAGAAGATGACAGGGAAAACAGGAGAGAGAAAAAGCTACAATAAAACATATTATTAGAAACAAGTGCACAAGTAAAGCATAACATTTCTTCATTTCTATCTTTAAGGAAGTGGCATATAAAAAAGTGAAATTTTCAGTCAGATCTAGTTTCAAAAAATTCATACACAGTAGCTGGGTAAATGTGAATATGTTTTTAACTTCTTGGCAATTATAATATCTTTATTGGTAAACTAGGCATTATTTTAAGAATTTTTAAAAACTTTGCATCTCCACTGTGTCCACAAGCCCTATATTTGATGCTGTTTTGCTTTGTGTTGGTTTGGCTAGAGAGCATGTAAATTTTAAATCCAAATATTAATTTTCAACACTAGTGTTTTGTAAACATGAACGAATTAGTTTGGTGTAATCAGGTTCTCGGCCTGAAGAAGGGCAACTATTCATTCTGATCAATTTTACATCTCATTTGCCCTGGTCAAGCGAACAAATGACACGGTCCAGTAATCAAAGCAGCCGCTCAAATGTGGAACTGCGGCAATGTTCAGAGAGGCTTAGAAGCATATGCATTGATTAACAGCATGATTATAAGTGAAACCTAGCACTAGTGAGACTAATATATTACTACATATTAAATTTTTTATGTTAGAGGTGAAAAGTAGCCTCATATCAGCATGTGTATTTTGTTTGCAAGTCCTTGAGATCAAGGAAGCTTATTTATAAAATCCCTATTCATTTCAATAAATTATGCATGAATTTTAATCAGTTAGCAAATAAACAAGTCATTGTTCTGCAGCAATATTAATATTCTTCATAACTTAATACGCTGTCAGACCCAGAGGTGTGTGGTGCGAATAAATTGCAGTTGTAAACTAGGTATTAACTGAAGCATGCAATCCTCAAAATACAAGATAAACTTTGCCAGTGTTACCAATTAACTTTCAATTAATGGCTTGGATTCATTATTCTAGATCTAACCCCATTATAAATTGTAATTATATATTCAAGTTGCTTTGTTTTTTATTTCAAGTAATTTTTTTAAATGTCTTGAAATCAAGTCATTATGAAAGTATATTCTCATCCAATTATTCCTATTATAATGCTACTTTACAAACATATGTGTCACTTATCAAAATGCAGTTGATTCTTAAAATGCAAAATCATAAACAGAAGCCACCAAGCCAGAAAAAGTCAGTTAACAAAGCAAATATCAAGGCAGATGACACTCTGTATTCATCTTTTTAAATAAATAAATTAAATGACTTACAATCCTATCTCCTAAATTGTTTTTACTTGTCAAAGACGATGGACCAAAAGTATCTCAAGATAAGCCCTCTCAACATAGTAGCAAGCAATGATCCTGCATTTGTCTCCTATGGCTGCTGTACCAATTACTATAAACTTGGTGGCATAAAAAAGCAGAAGTTTATTTTCTCATGGCTCTGGAGACCAGATGCTCAACTCTGTATTACTTGGTCAAAATCAGTGTGGCACTAGGTCACACTTCCTCCAAGGCTCTAGTTGAGAAACCATTTATTATAGAAAAGATGCCTTTTCCAACATCTGCTGGCTGCTGGTATTCCTTGGCTTGTGGCCACATCACTCTATCTCTGTCTCATTGTTCACACTGCCTCCTCCTCTTCTCTCTGTATTCGAATCTCCCTCTACCTCTTGCTTATACAGACACTGGTGATTGTATTTAGGGTCTACATGGATAATCCAAGATGCCCTACCCATCGCAAGACCGTTATTTTATTAACACCATCCCTAACAACCATTTTTCCAGATAAGGTCATAGTAATGGGTTCCAGGGACTAGGACCTGATTTCCGTGGGGTCATTTTTCAGCCTGCCACAGACAGGGACTATGATCCTTCCACCTGGAAGACATTTCACCTCTACATTCTTTCCAGTTCGTAAGAAGCCTGTAAGCAGAAATACCTTCTAGGGCAGTTTCATAACTAGGTTTAGAGCAGTGGAAATTATAAAGAGCTAATAATTTACATTGTTATTTATTTTTCAAAAGAAATGAAAATAGGGATGATGAAAACCATTATCAAAATGGCTACAGGAGTCAGTGTTCCCTTACCGTATCTAAATTCCTCTAAAACTCAGTATTAGAATATTTGCCTTGGAGAAAGATATTTTCTTATTTGCTATCATTTTTTTACTTGAATGAATTGTTTCAAAATAAATGTTATTTTATTTCTTTATCATTCCCCTCATTAAAAGTTCGATCCAATCTAGTTAAAAAAAACTGACTAGTTCATACTTCATGCTGTTTCATTTGCTTCCTCGGCACCTATTAAGTGCTGAAGGAAAGAAGAATGGACATTAGATACTGAGAGCAGGAAGAATGACATCAATGTACCAAACAATTTAAGCATTTACTTACCAGCTACCCTATAATAATTTTAAATGATTTTAAGTCACACCTCAAAGATAACAATAGAATTTAATGTTACTTGAGAAACTTGGAAAAAGAACTGACTAAATAGAAGATGGCCTTTCATCTCATAAAAAATGGAAAGCAGGTTATAGATAATTAGAAGCATTCTCTTTGGCCATTCAATATCACATGTATGACAATATGATTTGTTTCATTTTTCCTTAGATGTTAAACTATGAAATAGATGAAAATTTTTCATATTCATTTAACAAGGTTTCTTCTGCACTTGTATTTTATAAATACTATAACAGATAAATATGTAAGAATAATAGTTCTTTCATGATTTTTCACTCTGTTATTTCTGTGATATTTCAGATTTCCAGTCCTAACAAATACTTCAGGCAGCCAAATACCTCTCCATTCATTCTTCTGGATACCATCTTATAATTTTTGTTCATATAATTTATCTATGAATTCTATAAATTATCTTTTAGGTACATTACTGTTTTAATTAAGTTTACACATTTATGCACTTACAGATTTTGTTAAGTCAAAGGATTTCTTTATTTAATAAATTAAAATCCCTTTTTAAATGAAATAATCCAATTGACAGACTTTTTTTGTTTTTCCCAAGTCTTATCATTCAGGTGGCTCATAAGCTTGAACTCGTCAAAGGCAATGCTAAAAGATCACAAGGTTTGGATGTTGTTAAACGCGAGGATCCTATGGCAGCACCTAGACCAAGTATCAGTCAAAAAGAGTATTGTTATCTATTGTGATGTCCATGAAAATTAGATGGGTATTACTATAGAGTTATGGTAAACTACGGAAAGAGTATCTACCCTGCCACACATGCAAAAAGACTTCTCAGAACCAAGATATAAGCTTACATGATTTCTGGAAGTATGCAGAAATGCCTTAAATAAAGTGAAAAAAAATCAACCAAATGTACAAAGCCCTCATTTAATGATACATATGCTTGTTTATACTATTTTTTATCACTATTAATTATATCCTGCTACACAAGAGTTTTGGAGTTTCTTCATTCCCTCCAAGGAGATCTTCATTATGAGAAGTTGTTCAAATAATTAAGGAGTGTTACTGGCCTTGTGTGAGTTGGGCCAAGATTACTTAAGATCATGAAATACATAGGAGACTCCAGTCTAAAACACAAGTAAGCCTCCTCCAGAGAAACACCACAACAATGTTAAAAAATTTTTTCCCTTAGCAATCCACAGCTTATTCTTACCTAAATTTACATCACTTACATTTCCATTTCTCAAAAGAACACTGTTCATACAGGCTTAGCCATGGTTAATGAGAATTAAAAGAGCATTTAAGTAGAGAGCTTGCTTATAGGCAAATGAAATGTTTTTGGAAAATAATCTACCAATATATATCAATAAGCAAAAATATGTTCATGAACTAAAGCAATACTACTTCTGGGAATATAATGTAAAGAGGTCTTCTAAATCTTTGTTTAGAAAAGAAAAAAATCAAAATACTCAATAGGAAATGGGGATGCATATTTACGGTATATGCAACAGAACATCACACAATTTCAAGAACTCAGGTGGTGAAGATTATATAACAAATGGCAGGGAATATCTGGATATTTAAGTTTATTAGAGTTTTCATTTGTAAAGCAAAAAGTATATCTCTAGGGAGAAAATACAAAAACCCAAATTGAAAACCACCGACTACCACCAGAAGGAAATACGCCAAACAGCTAATAGCAGTGACAGGGGAACTGTGAGACCATGAGTGGTTTTGCTTTTTCTTTTATCTCTGTTTTCCAATAAAATATATAATGTGTTCATAAAACTTTCTAATTATTACATCCTCAGTGTCTGCCACAGTACCTAAGTTCAATAATATTCAATAATATTCGATAATACCTACAATGAATGGCTAGCTCAATAGCACCTTGAAAAAAAGAAGCTACCCATGCTGGTGTAAGAAAAATTATCCATAAATTTATAAATTCTATCTATTCCATACAAGAAAATGTAGACTACAACTTCAGTGTGAGAATCATCATTTGGAGATGGCAATAGCAAAACTCTTATGAGTTTATTAATTTGTTTCATCTATTTTCAGATGATGAAATTAAGTCCTCAAAATAGAAGATTTACCACCTTGAGCTTTGAGCCATGTAGCTAACCAACTGCTCTGACATTGATACACAGCACCTACAAAATGTTACTATTTAATTAAAGGAGTTAGTTGACTGGAACAAAAAGAACATTTTCTAAGCAATTGCTTAGTAACCAAGTGGCATCAAATGATTTATCTAGCTTGTAAAAAAAAAGGCACAGATACAAAGGTATGTAATAATTCTTTTTTGTCTTTTAGTCAAATCAGATCAATTATGTTTTAAAGGATTTTCCATGTGAAGAAAAAATTCCTACATGTATTAAAGTATCGAACAAGAATGTTATCAAAACATAAAATCACACTAATAACTAGAATACATACCAATAACTTGAGTTTCTTGAACAGAAACTTAAATCTGATACTAAATATGTCATTGCTCATATTAAACAGGTATTTTGCGTTTCAATCCTTGTGTGTTATATATTCATTTTTTAACTGCAAGATATGTAGAATTACAGTCTTTAATCTCAGTGATATGGCTCTTTTCTGCTGCCCAAAGAGCTGAAATAAGAAGAATCATTTCAGCAATGAAACCACAAATTTTGCACATTGAATTTTATATCCTGTGCATCACCATGGCATGTTATTCATCTTGATTTGAAAATACTGATGCAATCACTTTATTACCTGCTTGAAATGAAAAGGCTTGGCAGCAGCACCCTGGTACAAATCTGCCAGCAGAAACTAAAAACAGGGTTAGGTTCACATTTAAGGGGTATGAAAAGGTGAAAGGACATTGAAAAGTAAAGTTTATTTGCTCTTTAGCCCATATAATCTAACTCTGAGATAACTAGGAATTTTTATCTCATTTTGTCCCCAAACAACACTCTGCCTCATTAATATCTATACAATGGAGTGATTCAGAGTTATGATTTTATTGCACTAATTCAACAACTTTACAAAAGCCTCTATCAGTACCACAGTCCATTTGGCAGCAAACCACATATGCCATGATGAAAAGTATGGATCCCTTTGATTGAGTCAGAAGCTAATCCCGAAGATTTCTCTTATGGCCACTTAACCCCTCCTTTCAGCTTTAGTCAGAGCTGAAATTGCTCATGCATTTCACAGGAAGAACATCCACGTGATTCCAAGAAGAACAACCAGGTAAGTAGTAAAACGGAAGCGCCTGCAGCTCTTTGTTGGGCTCTCTCAGTTCTAGAGCCATAAACAGCAATCTCATCACCACCTCATCAGGCACTTTTATGAGGTAGGAGGGGAAAAAATGGTAGGAGAAAGGAGGGGAACTATGTTTGACAACAATATACATCCCAGTAACATGCTAAATATGCCTAGGTTATACAGGTATTATTCCATCCTAGGTTCTGGGTGAAAGGATTTGGAATAACACCATTTATATCATTTTATATTAATACACAATAAGACACAATCGTTGACTCCAGTAAACCAAGAAATAGCAATTAAAAAAAAAGCTCCACAGCAAAATCTCTACAATACCTCTTCCTCCTTTCTCTACGTTTTCATCCATCCATCTGCACACACACACACACACACACACACGTAATAACAATGCAGTAACATAATCAAGAAAAAAATATCACTTTAAAATATCCTGAGTGTTCCATATGTAGAATATAAAAACATTAAAAAAAATCTCATGAGCCTAAATTCCAAATTAAAAAAATTTAAAACTATGCAATCAGAAGAATTTCCCAATGTTTAATTGTAGCCAAACACAATTGAAGTTTGGCAACTTGATCCCTGGGCCTAAAGACTTTCTTGTGTTGACTCATTGTAATATAACACATAATAAGGATATGTTCATAATGAATGTGTACTTTTTGCTGGTTTCAAATCAATTCAAAATAATGCATGGAGTTTTTAGTGCAAGTAGCCAGCATCAGATGGCCATTTTTTCAGTGTGATGACTTAGTTCATTAACAGAATCAAGGGAAACTACTCGCTCCCTCCCCTAATAACCCTGCTTCACAGGAATGTAAAATCCAAGACTTTACTTAAAATTAATCAGGAGAACCATTATTTACCTGTTATTTCTACATGAATCTGGGAGGTACAGAGAGGCTGTCTTTCAGCCAGGCATATCACTTTATGTATACAAGGTATATAGTTACTTTTTATGAAAAAGAATTTGTGATGACATAGTAAAAACAATTGAAAAAGACTTCAGTCATATAATAACTCCTCTAGAAAATATGCTCTATATATGCACTACTAACTCATTAAGTCTTAATTTTAGAATGCTTTTCAGTGAAAAAAGCATTAGTTCTTTAGAGACTTTAAACATCTTCATAGCAAACAAACTGTCACTAGCTTATACAGATCCAACTCGGGTTTGTAATGTGAAGACTCCTAATATATATAATTCCAAAGGACAAATGATATAAATTAAAAATTACAGAACACCTCCTCAATTTTGAGATTAAACAAAACAAAAAGCAATTATGTATCCTACTGGATTAGATACCCTTGATTAAACCAGGAAGCAGAGAAATTTTAATGTGAAATGAGCTCAACAGATGCAGTCAGTGACTCCAACTATTCCTGATGGTAACTTGGTTAAAGAGGAGACTTGAATTAGGGAACCAGAAGACAGATCTCTGTGCACTTCTATTTAAGTCTCTGAACTAAGAGCAGGTTTTTATGGATAACTTAAGAGTATATCAGCAGAATGATGAAAAAAAGGCAATGCAATAAAAATAGAGCCATCCATGTGGTCACCATAATTACAAGAGCTTCTGAATAATTATTTTAATCATTTGGTTCTACTAGCATTCCTTTATGGACCAAAATACCTGTCCCCAGTAGTCAAAGGGTCACCAAAAATAAAAACACCCCACCTACCTTTATAATCTGATGGAAATAGAGAGCAGACAAGAATAATTATAGACCTATCTGATAAAATAACAAGATGGTGACAGTTTAAAGATATTTAACCATGTAAATGGTTACCTGACGAAGGACCAATTTTACACTAGCGTGACAGCTCAGCCAGCAAGAAACTTCTATTTCCATTCCCTTCCACCATCCCCACTTCCACTTCATAAGGAGCATCCACAGATATTCAGAATATCAAAATAAATTATATCATCTAAAACAATATATGAGGAGGCAGTCCTACTTGTGAACCATCAGTGCACAGCAAGGGAAAGTTTCCAGATTAGTAAAATAAAGTGTGTCAGGGCCATAAGCAAAGCAATTACACAGCTAAGGGGTTGAGTTCTCCTTTTGCAGCTACTGTTACAAAGTGACAAGAAACCTCCCTCTTCTACTTTAATTGAATATCATGCCTTTTAAAAATAGGACATGAAATGCTACTGACCCTGACAGCTCATATATTCTTTCTATGAACTTCAAATTTTCCATCTTTCTGCAACTTTAACCATGTCAACTGAAAATTTGCTAGGGAGAAAAACATACGTAAAATGTTCAAACATTTTGGGCACTGAAGAATCTTGTAAACAATACCTCCCATCAGTGGACTTAAGATGAGTAAGATTTGGTAAGGAAGCCTACTATTTTAAGTATTATAATGAAGATAAGAAAGCATCATGCTTTTACAGTTTTAAATTAAGAGTTTGACATTTGGCAAAGGTCAAGAAGGTTAGTTTGGAAATTAATCGGAGGTACACCAGATTTAGTACTACAATAAAGCATAACAATATGTTTCAAAGGTAAAAGCACTACTTTGTGTCTGGGAATTTGTAATCTAGTTTTAAAGGTTATTTAATTTTAATATGTATATGTAAATCATGTTAAATAGACACTTTACTGTTAAAAATTTATATTCTTCTCTTTATAAAATCAAATGTCAATTAGGTGGTGAGAAACAGTCATTGCAATGGCCACTAAGCCATGGTGCCAACTGGTAAATATTCATATTATAGGCAGAATGGCTGAGTAGGGTGGTGAGAGGGTAGGAATAGTTTTTGCAATTTTCACAATATTATAGCTGACACCCAGAAAATTTTTAGAAGGCATAAAATGTCATAGTAAATAGTAGTTAAAAAATACGGCCTAAAATTATCTAAGTCTTCCATTGACAGGCTGGGTCAGTGTTCCCTCCTCTTGTATCTGAGTGATCTTGGATCCCCTGCCTGAATATGCAGAGCACAGAGGAAGTAAGAGAATGAAATTTTGAGGATAGGTTCAAAAACAGCATGCATTTCCCCTCAGTTCACTAAAATCTGGAACATTTGCTCTTAGAGCACTGGGCCACCATGTTAAAAATTAAATTAGCTGGTGGGATACACTGTTGTTTTGGAACAGAGGATTAAAGATGGTGGTGGGAGAGGTGAGACAAAAACCTCTTCCCAAACTTCATATAATATGAAAATACAGTTAACACAGCTAATCCTGAAAGAGCAACAGGAAAGAAGGCTGCACCAGACTGCATACACGTGGAGAAAAGAATAGACCTCACAGAACAGGGTAAAGTAACAAAGCCATGATCCGGTGGCACCTAAGCCAATCCCCCACCCGAGATCAATGTCAGGAGGAAGAGAAACAGAGTGGGGAAGGGGTGGAGGCCTAGGACTGCTGAACACCCAGTCCTGGAGATCTGCTCTGGGAAAACGAACCTACGTTACATGGTGCTCTGGAAATTAGTGGGGCTGAAAAGTTAAGACCAGTGGAATACTAGGAGAGACTGAGATTCCTGCTGCTTGTGGAAAACAGGGATCAACATCTGGCTGCTCTGAAATAAAAGAAAGGCGGGCAGCCTGAGAGACTTCCTAACAGCAAGAGGTCTGCCAGAGGGGAAAGGATTTCACAGAGCTTGCTGCTCAGGAGAAAAGACACATGGACAAAATTTTTTGGGCGCACTCTGCCCATCAGGTTGGGAACTTTTGGGAGCTCAGGCTCTCCAACACCCTGGCTGGCTACATAGTTCTGAGGCACCCCACCATGATATGCAGCCTGCTGCGCCTTTCTCCGGGCCAACACCAGCAAGAAAAACAGCTGCCCATGCCATTGCAAAGCACAGAGGCGTCTACCGGCACACTCGGCCCACTGGCCCTGGAAGTTGAAACAGGCACTGCAGGCAGGAAGCAGGAAACAGCTCTTTCCTCCCCCAGGCAACATCAGTGCTCCCCTGCAACCACCGCCATCAGACCAGGGGCTGAGCACCTCAGGAGAGTAGAGCTTCTGGGCACTAGAGGGCACCACATACAAATACGATACTTCAAAGGAACCTGGTTCAAACCAAAATCCCACAAACACCATAAAGAGGGCCAAGTGAAACTGAACTGATTTTCCTGAAAGAGCTTTAAAAATAAAAATCATAAACATATTCACGGAGTGACAGAAAAATATTCAAGACCTCAGGGAGGATTACAAGAAAGAGATAGAAACTTTGAAAAATACAGTCCAAAATGAAACATACAATGGAGGGATTTAAAAGCAGATTAGACGAAGGAGAGGAGATGGCAAATGAAATAGAAATAAGAGAATAGGAATACAAAGAAGCTGAGGCAAAGAGATAAAAAAGAACCTCGAGGAATGAAAGAATATTGAGAGAACTGTGTGACTAATCCAAAAGGAACAATATTCACATTATAGGAGTACCAGGAGAAGAACAGGGAGAAAGAGGGGTAGAAAGTGTCTTTGAGAAGGTAATTGCTGAAAACTTCCCCAATCTGAGGAAGGAGATAGTGTCTTAGGCCATGGAAGTGCACAGATGTCCCAACATAAGGGACCCAAGGAACGCAACACCAAGACCTATAATAATTAAAATGGCAAAGATCAAGAATAAGGAGAGACTATTAAAAGAAGCCACAGCGAGAAAAAAGATCACATACAAAGGAAAACCCATCAGGCTATCATCAGACTTCTCAGAAGAAACATTACAGGCCACAAGTGACTGGCATGATGCATTTAATGCAAAGAAGCAGAAGGGCCTCAAACCAAGAATACTCTACCCGGAAAGGTTATCATTTAAATTTGAAGAAGGGATTAAACAATTTTCAGAAAAGCAAAAGCTGAGAGAGTTTACCTCACACAAACCACCTTTACAGTGCAGTTTGGAGGGACTGCTATAGATGGAAGTATTCCTAAGGTTAAATAGCTGTCACCAGGGGAAATAAAACCACAGTAAAGAAAGTAAACCAATTAATTACTCAGCAGATGCAAAATCAAATCAACTACCCCCAAAGTCAATCAAGGGATAGACAAACAGTACAGGATATGATCCATAATATATAAAGAATTAAAGAATGGAGGAGGAAGGAAAAAAAAATAAAGAACCTTTAGACTGTGTTTGTAATAGCATAGTAAGTGAATTAACTTAGACTGTTAGATAGTAAGGAAGTTACACTTGAACCTTTGGTAACCATGAATCTAAAGCCTGAAATGGCAATACATGCATACCTATTGATAATCACCCTAAATGTAAATGGTCTGAATGCACCAGACAAAAGACATAGAGTCACTGAATGGATTAAAAAAAAAAAAGACCCGTCTATATGCTGCCTACAGGAGACTCACTTCAAACCCAAAAACATACAGACTAAAAGTGAAGGGAGGGAAAAAGATATTTCATGCAACTAATAGGGAGAAAAAAGTAGGACTTGCAGTACTTCTATCAGACAAAATAGACTTCAAAACAAAGAAAGTAACAAGAGACAAAGAAAGACATTACATAGTGATAAAGGGGTCACTCCAACAAGAGAATATAACCATTACAAATATCTATGCATCCAACACAGGAGCATCTACATATGTACAACAAATACTAACAGAATTAAAAGGGGAAATAGAATGCAGCGCATTCATTTTGGAGACTTCAACACACCACTCACTCCAAAGGACAGATCAACCAGACAGAAAATAAATAAAGAGACAGAGGCACTGAACAACGTATTAGAACAGATGGACTTAACGGACATCTAGAGAACACTCCATCAAAAAGTAACAGGATATACATTCTTCTCAAGTGTACATGGAACATTTTCAAGAAAAGATCATATACTAGGCCACAAAGAGGGCTTCAAAAATTCAAAAAGACTGAAATTGTACAACCAGCTTCTCAGACCACAAAGGCATGAAACAAGAAATAAATTAGACAAAACAAAAAAACCGCAAACACATGGAGGCTTAACAACATGCTCCTAATAATCAATGTATCAATGACTAAATAAAAACAAAGATAAACCAGTATATGGAGACAAATGACAACAATAATTCAACACTGCAAAATCTGTGGGACACAGTGAAGGGTGTGCTAAGAGGAAAGTATATTGCACCAGAAGCCTACCTTAGGAAAGAAGAACAATCCCATATGAACAGTCTAAACTCATAATTAATGAAACTAGATAAAGAAGAACAAATGAGACCCAAAGTTAGTAGAAGGAATGACATTAAAGATTAGAGCAGAAGTAAAAAAAAAATCGAGAATAGAATAGAGAGAATCAATGAAAGCAGGAGCTGGTTCTTCGAGAAAATAAACAAAATAGATAAAACCCTAGCCAGACTTATCATGAAAAAAGATTCTACAAACATAAACAGAATCATAAATGAGAAAGGAAAAATCACTATGGACACCACAGAAATATGATGAAGAATTATTAGAGAATACTATGAAAAATTATATGCTAACAAATTTGATAACCTATAAGAAATGGACAATTTTCCAGAAAAATACAATATTCCAAGGCTGACCCAGGAAGAAACAGAAAATCCGAACAGACCAATTACCAGCAACAAAATTGAATTGGTAATTAAAACACCACCTAAGAACAGAACTCCTGGACCAGATGGCTTCACTGCTGAATTTTATCAAACATTTAGAGAGAACCTAATATGTAACCTCCTTAAAGTTTTCCAAAAAGTAGAAGAGGAGAGATTACTTCCAAACTCATTCTATGAGGCCAGCATCACTCTAATATCAAAACCAGACATAGACACCACAAAAAATGAAAATTACAGACCAATATCCCTGATGAACATAAATGCAAAAAAACTCAACAATATATTAGCAAACCAAATTCAAAAATGAATCCAAAGGATCATCCATCATGATCAAGTGGGATTTATTCCAGGGATGCAAGGATGGTACAAATGTGAAAATCCATCAACATCATCCACCACATCAGCGAAAAGGACAAAAATCACATGATCATCTCCATAGATGCTGAAAAAGCATTTGACAAAATTCAACATCCATTCATGATAAAAACTCTCAACAAAATGGGTACAGAGGGCAAGTACCTCAACATAATAAAGGCCATATATGACAAACCGACAGCCAACATCATACTTAACAGTGAGAAGCCGAAAGCTTTTCTTTTAAGATCGGGAACAAGACAAGGATGCCCATTCTCCCCACTTCTATTCAACATAGTACTGGAGGTCCTAGCCACAGCTATCAGACAACACAAAGAAATAAAAGGCATCCAGATTGGAAAGGAACAAGTTAAACTATCACTGTTTGCAGATGACTTGATATTGAACATAAAAAACCCTAAAAAATCCACTCCAAAACTACTAAAACTATTATCTGAATTCAGCAAAGTTTCAGGACACAAAATCAATATATAGAAATCTGCTGCATTCCTGTACACCAATGATGAACTAACAGAAAGAGAAATCAGGAAAACAATTCCATTCACCATTCACAACTGCATCAAAAAGAATAAAATACCTAGAAATAAAACTAACCAAGGACGTGAAACAATTATACCTTGAAAACTACCAGACACTCATGAGAGAAATTAAAGAAGATACCAATAAATGGAAATATATCCCGTGCTCATGGATAGGAAGAATTAATATTGTCAAAATGGCCATTCTGCCTAAAACAAACTACAGATTCAATGCAATCCCTATTAAAATACCAATAGCATTCTTCAACAAACTAGAACAAATAGTTCTAAAATTCACACAGAACCACAAAATACCCCGAATAGCTAAAGCAATCCTGGTAAGGAAGAAAAAGCTGAGGGGATTACGTTCTGTAACTTCAAGCTCTATTTCAAACCACACTAATCAAGACAATTTAGTACTTGCAAAAGAACAGACCCATAATCAATGGAACAGGATAGAGAGCCCAAATATAAACCCATGCATATATGGTCAATTACTATATGATAAAGGAGACATGGATATACAATGGGGAAATGACAGCCTTTTCAACAACTGGTGTTAGCCCAACTGGACAGCTACATGTAAGAGAATGAAACTGGATTATTATCTAACCCCATACACCAAAATAAACTTGAAATGCATCAAAGACCTGAATGTAAGTCATGAAACCATAAAACTCTTAGAGACAAACTTAGGTAAAAATCTCTTTAATATAAACATGAGCAACTTTTTCCTGAACACATCTCCTCGGGCAAGGGAAACAACAGCAAAAATGAGCAAATGGGACTACATCAAGCTGAAAAGCTTCTGTACAGCAAAGGACACCTTCAGCAGAACAAAAAGGTATCCTACAGTATGGGAGAGTATATTCATAAATGACATACCTGACAAGGGGTTAACATCCAAAATATGTAAAGAACTCACATGCCTCAACACCCAAAAAGCAAATAACCCGATTAAAAAATGGGCAGAGGATATGAACAGACCCTGCTCCAAAGAAGAAATTTCAGATGGCTAACAGGCACATGAGAACATGCTCCACATTGCTATTTACCAGGGAAATGCAAATTAAAACCACAATGAAATATCACCTCACACGAGTTAGGATGGCCAACATAGAAAAGAATAGGAACAATAAATGCTGGCAAGGAAGTGGAGAAAGGGAGCCCTCCTACACTGCTGGTGAGAATGTAAATTAGTTCAAACATTGTGGAAAGCAGTATGAAGGCTCCTCAAAAAACTAAAAATAGAAATATGATATGACCCAGGAATTCTATTCCTAGGAATTTACCCAAAGAATACAAGTTCTCAGAGTCAAAAAACATATGTACCAGTATGTTTATTGCAGCACTATTTACAACAGCCAAGATATGGAAGCAACCTAAGTGTTCATCAGCAAATGAGTGGATTAAGAAGAGGTGGTACATACACACAATGGAATACTATTCAGCCAATAGAAAGAAACAAATCTTACCATTTGCAACAACATGGATGGAGCTGGAGGGTATTATGCTCAGTGAAATGAGTCAAGCAGATAAAGACAAATTCCAAATAATTTCCCTCCTTTGTGGAGTATACAATGAAGTAAAACTGAAGGAACAAAACAGCAGAGGACTCACAGACTCCAAAAAGGGACTAGTGGTTACCAAAGGGAAGGGGTGGAGGATGAGGTGTGGGGAGGAAGGGGAAGGGAATTGAGGGGAACTGTGATTAGTACACACAGTGTGTGTGGGGGTCATAGGGAAACCAAACAGAGAGGACAAGTAGGGACTCTGGCATCTTACTACACTGATGGACAGTGACTTCAATGGGGTACGGGGGTCGACTTGATAATATGGGTGAATGTACTAACCACAATGTTTTTCATGTGAGAACTTCATAAGAATGTATATCAATGATACCTTAATAAAAAAAAAAGTTAAATTAGCTGTTGGAGTTATCCCAGCCTGTGTACTAGACATGCGCATAAAGAAGTTTGCAGGTGATTCTCACCTCCAAGAATCTGAGTCACCTTCAGCTGTTGAATTTGCACATTTCCAGCTAAGAACGCAAAACAGCCTAGGACAGGGAAATACCATCATATTCTGAGCACTATAAAATTCTTATTGTTTTATACCAGCAAGTTTTGAGGTAGTTTATCATGCCGAAGTTGATTAACAGAACACTGTCTTATTAAGAAATCGAAAGTAAACTCTAATGAAAGATGCAAAGTTCTTAAAATACACTGTTCTTTCATTACATGTATCCCGCTTACCTGTCCAGCCTCACGTCTTTCTACTCTTCAATTCTAATCACATGTTCATATTTGCCACTTGTATTGTCTACAGGGAAATCTCTTTATCCACCATCACCCTTTATATGCTGCCTGGAGCACCCTTTCTCCATTTATAGAGTTGGCAAAAGTCATTATCTTCCAATCTCAGCTCATTTATTACTGTGTCTATAAGCCTCCATCAGCATAAACTCCACAACCTGAAATAAGTGTATCTTTTCTGCTAAGAGATTTATCTATATTTTCTCCTCTCTCTCTTTAGTTATTAAGCTCCATAAGGCAAGAACTTTATATTATTTGTTTTTGAGTTCGTGTCTTCAGTGCTTGGCATATCAGGCAGTCAGTCGATGACTGTTGAATGAGTGCATTTACTAACACATGAAAGAATGAACACAAGGAAATTAAAAATAGAAAGTAGGGTAATACCCATTGCTACTGAGGAAATGGAGCACCTAGAACTTTCATGCTTCAGGTGGGAGTATATATGGATACAACAAACTGAAAAAACTGCTTACTAGCACCTACTAAAGCTGAACAGAGACATACCATATTACCCAGAAATTCCACTCCAGGTATAGGCTCCCCCAAAATGAATACATCTTTTCCTCAATTTTGGGTGCTAGAATATTTGTATCCATTATTATAAATAGCTCAAGGTGAAAATAAATCATAAGCCTATCATCAGTGAAATGGATAAACTGTGGCAAAGTTGCAAGACATAATTTTTGCATCATGTAAATGACCTACAGTGACATGCAATGTGAGTTTCACAAACTTAATGTTTGAGGGAGAAGCCGTAAAAGAGTATAAACTATAGAATTCCACTGACCTAAGATTCATTACTGTAGAAGACAGTAGTTACCCTGGGGAGGTGTGGTCAGTGACTAGAAGAGGGCATGTGTTGGGGGTGCGGGCTTTGGCAGGACTGATAATATTCTATTCTTTGATGTGGATTGTGGGCATATTTCATTTGAAAATTCATCAAGCTATACTGTTTTCAAGGTATATTTTTAATGTATAATTTTCTGTATCTATACTATACTTAAATAAGAAAAATAAAAAAGAAGTAAAGTGAAGAGTAACTATGTATCTAGTTGGTCCCAAACTCCTGTTCAGAAACATCCCCCCCACACACACAACTCAAGGACTGTTAATAAAATTAGAATCTCATTCTGAGGTTTAAAATTTTAAGTCAGCATTTATCACAAAAATCTAATTTAGTCAAACTTTCTCTCGAAAATTCCTAAATTACTCATGATTACCAGTTCATATATTTTTTCCTATACACTTCATTGCCCCAGCAGCTCTTTCAGCTTCTAAAATATGAGAATTTCTGAGTTCAAAAAAAACAAAAGGAATGTCTATCTGTAAAAATGTAGGCATTAAAATCTTTCTGCCTTTAAGATAGGTAAAGTTCATCTTGGAAGGAGCAGTTGAGTTCCACAGTCACCTTTGTATATTAAATATATTATGAAGTGACTACATCATAGAAAGGCATCAAGTAAACTTTCTGCTTTGTAACTGTGAGTGCTTGAGAATTATTAAAATTCATTTATATAGGATATCTTATTTTTATATAATTCATGCATATCCCATAGCATCTCTCTAGTATAATTTCCTTTTACTTAATATTATTCTGGAATCATGCCAACTTTAGGTTATTAGTGTCTTGACATTATTTGAATTTTGATTGCATTGCCACTGTTAGTTCACAGAAAAACTCTGGGAGCCCATCTAATAGCATCTCTCTAGATGTTTACTCAGCAAGAAAACACAGAAATGGAGCTACCCCAGCAAGTGAGTCATTTGGAAAAAGGGAATTTGGCTTGTGATTTGGCTTTCAACATAAAGAGTTACTCAGAACACATCCTTACCTGGAATATAAAAATAGAGTAATTGAAGAGAAAACTTCCTCAAGAACAAACCTGAAACATTTACTAATTCTATTTCACCAAATTGGAAACAATACAATGACAGAGGTAGTCTGGAAAAAAAAAAGGGGGGCGGGCAGAAAGAACAATCCGAGGTTTTCCATCTGACTTGATCAGAGACGACCGGACCACAGAGAAACCCACTTGCTGAGCCCTGACGGGAGGCTGTCTGAAGTTGTTAATATTCATATGAAATTAAGAATAAGTATTGATGGACTTGGATTACTAATTACTGTGACTTCACAAAGAGGATGGGCTACTGAATTCTGAATAATTTATTTTTCCACAATCAGGAAAGCTTTGAAACCCAAGGAACTTATGACATTACTAGAGACATATAACATATTTCTAAAATATGTGTAGAGCTACAGAGGCAATTCATAACTCTTGGCATAAAATCCAAGAAGAATGGTAATAGAAGAGGAAAAGAATACAGGAGGAATATGAGAATAATTTTTAACTTTTCATAAACTACACATGTGCCAGCTTCCGCCTAGATTCTAACGTAGCCTTCCAGTGCTTGCTGGACTCTAGGCTGAGTGAGTACATTCCTGTGCTTGCATGGATATGCTGTACGCATATGTCTCTGCTAGGACATCAGAATCTGGGAAAGGGACATGTGTGGTGATCATAATTTTTAAAATACCCTTTATTTGACTTAAGAGGGTTATCTCCTGCCCCTCTATTGAGAATCAATCACTGCTGTAAAATAGTAGGTTATAGTTGTAACGCTACTGGTTAGGGAAGGAAATAGTTAAAAACAATAGCAAAGCAACTTAAAGTAAATGCATTGTTTCTAAAGTGACAATAAAATAATTATAGTTACATTGTAGTTAGAATCACTGAAATTCAAGGGGAAACCCTCACAAATCTGTTTCTTATGGATATAGGTTTAATTCTTGTTTCAAGTAGTATTTTTCTAAATGCCGCTATGTAAAATCAGTTAGTATATGTATAGCATAGTATTACCAAAGTATGATGAAAACAGTATGAGCCCTGGGTCAGACTTCGGTTACTGTCTGGGGCTAGCCCTGGAAGACGCCAGATCTGAGCAACTTTACTGATCAGCCTCAGGTTCCCTGATGTTTAAAATGGGGATATTAAGAGTTGTTGTTATGAAACTAGAGTAATAATGTATGAAAACCATCCATAAGAGCACCTGGCACAGTGCAAATGTATTATAAATGGGTTTTTATTACAACTTATACTAAACATTTATATTCTGTTCATTAAATTTACATTTCCTAGAAATAATAAATGTCTTAACTGTGTTCATTATCCCATTACATGAGTCAGTTACCAAAATAAGCTTGTAAGTTGGTGCTAAGCTACATTCACTACCAATGAACATGGAAAATGAAAAAAATTTCAAGCATAGAAATTTAGGGGGAAACCTAAGTCCCTAGGGACAGGCCCTGCTTATTGATACACTTTAAAAGAAAAGTGACATTTCCAGATAACCTTTTAAATTTCAATATCCTTGCTATTAACTAAATCTGGAATAGTTCTTTTTTAGTTGGAATAGAAAGAGGAGGCATAAACAGAAGTTTTATTGGCTTTTTAGACCCTCATGGAAAGGAAGTAGATTAGAGGAAGGAATTAGTATCAGGTACATAGAAGAAATTATGTTATGATTTAAAGACTAGATATTCTCATAGCTACATATAGAATTATAAGACCTAAAGATCATGTGTGTTAGTCACTTTTACTAGCAATAAACACAATGATTAACTTTGGGTAACTGCTCAAAAATGTTAATCAAATCAATGAATAAATTTGGTGCATTTTTATGTTTATAATAAAATAATTTTTATTTAAAGTGAATTGAAGAGAAGTGAGAGGAAAAGGATGAACGTCTGATGATAGTTAAATCAAACTCTGTTTCATTTTGGTATTTCAGATATTCCCTTATAAGAATCAAACAAAACACACACATTCACCAGAAGGGCACACTTCTGTCTCCCAGCTGAAGGATATATGCTGCTAATGATAAAGGTATTCATAAAAACAATTTCGTCTTTCATTGTTCCTAAATCATTCAATCAAGATATTGGCAACAATAAATTATTTTATTTTCAGTATCAAAAGATTATCATTATCAGTTGCTTTATTGTAGATAAACAAGATACTCTAAAAATATAGTCACGTAAGGCCAGAAAAGAGAAAGTTTAAAGTGTTGGAGAATTAAAAAAAATAATCATAATAAACTTTTTCTAATTGTCTTAAGGGTAATTTCATATAACACCTTAGGTTCAAGATGATGAAAGGTCACTAAAATACTGCCAAAGGCATTCTCATGAGATAAATATAGTTATAATTGCTTCGACTATTCCAGCCACAGTTTAGACATAGAATCCAATTATCCATTTCATTTTCATTTATACCTCATAGGCTAGATCATTTATCATGTTTCATGATAATGATCAGAAGACACACGGAAAGTGATTTCTGGAGGTAACAAATTACCTACCATATTAGCACAGCTTACAAGATCCTGTCAACAACTACTATGCATAAATATGAGGTAATTAAATTTACAATGTGCAAGAGTGTTTGATATGCTACTTGCTTCCTACACAGCTGCCAAAAATCTGGGTTGCTAAATGCAACAAGCCCGTTTGGCTGCAGATCAGGCATCATTATGCCCCAGAACTCCTACAGGTAGCCAGTGTGCAGTGGCTCAAAATGCTGAGATGCAACTTTCGTCATCTGTTATTCTTCTTGCCACCCAACCATCCATCATTACTGTGGAGACAGCTTGGACTGACAGTCCTGGACCCTCACATTACTGCTCCTTGAACTCTATCTCATCCATCTTTTGCATCATTCCTGATTCACAGTTATGTACCTTCTCCCAGCTGCAAAACCAAATGTGGGCTTGTAATGCCTTTAACCTACAGTGCCTCTCTAATAGTAATTGATTTCTCTTTATTATGGAGCCGCTGTTCAGAAAAGACCACTCATGCGTGCTGATGCCAAAAGATGATTTTTAAAAGACCCAGGTTACACTATTCCAATGGTTGTACGAAAGCACGTAGTTTTGTTTTGTTTTGTATGTTAGGCTTCAGAATTGTATTAGTATTTCAATTTTATTTTTACTCATAAAATCCAGAAACATAAACTTAGATACAGACATATGATGTCTCTGAATGCAAAGGTACACACACCAAAAAGAAAAGATATCCTATAATATGTTGATAAAGGCCATATTTCAATCTGAAATCTATTAATCAGAGTTTCAAATATGTTTAATAGTAAAAATCAGAACTTTAAGTACTTGCTATGTTGAAATTGTAAATCATGTGTTTATCCTTGAAACAATGCAAACAAAAAAGGGAGTCAGATGCAAGAATATTTGTGGAAACTGCCTTTTAAAATAAATCTGTTGCTCACCTATTTTTTCCTTCTTCACTGATTGCTAAAAGAACTTTCAAAAATGATACCAGTTACAGAGTGGTTGGCATACCATAAACTATCCAAGAACTAAAGGGTTTTAATTCTGCTCTATCTGAAGCTGTTATAAAAGTTTAATAAATCAAAATGATCAAAATGTTCCCAGTGGCAGATTGGGATTCGGTTTCCAATTCAAATTCTCTTTAATATATGGCTTCCCTGACGTCTTTCATTTCTACCATCTATGCTGAATCCCAAACACCCTGCTTTTCATCATTACCATGCATCAACCAGCCTGGTCATAGTAACTGCTTTTTAACAATTCTGCACAATACAAAGAAATGTCAAACCTAGTGGGGGTTTTAACAGCAAAATTATGGCAGGTAGGAACTCTCTATCTATCCTTAAGTAAATATTTTTAAAGCACCCACTGCAGTGAATGACATTCTTTGAGGATTGAGAAATTCTGTTGGCCAAAAGCCTTAGAAAGAAAATCTCCCTCTTTCTTTAAAGCTTTAAAAAATTGATGTAAGAAAAAGACATGTCTAGGAGCATTATTAGCAGGGGCAATCAAATTCTGAAGAGCAGAGAAAGTGAAGTCCTTAGAGAGACTGCCTTATTTCTACAAAGTAAAAAGGTTTTACAAAAAAAAACAGGAAAAATATTTTCACTTACCCTCAAATCCAACCAGAAACCTACCTGAAGAAGCAGAGGAAAAAATATCTACACCTGATAAACCTTCCATGTGTCTTTATATTTGGATAATTCAGAAAGAATAAAAAACTCATTATATTTAATTATGTCAGGTTTCTCTTTCTAAATTTTCCATTTACTTGAATACATCTGCTTTTATCCTAAGTTTAACAACATGAAATATTATAACAATATTAGCAAAGACCATAGAATGGAAGCTTACAAAACACAAAAGCATTTGTATGTACTAAGCACCTATTGTTTAATTCATCTTGCAATGAATCTCTATTTAATATCCTATAATTAACTGAAGTCTTTTCTGCATTCCTAAAGATTTTAAAAGTCTCTAGAATCCCAACCAAAAGTTTACAATTGAAGTTACTTTCTATGCTGTTAAATGAGTTCTTCGACGAGCCTCCCAAATTTCTGTCCACAATACCAGATTTCACCCAGACTCTGTCCTGTCTTCCTACAGTGCTCTGAACAGTGTTTGACTTACACAACCTCCTCAAGGATGCCTCACCGGCTAAAGGGTTTATGATTTTTAGAGCCTCTTGAACATACTCCCAGCAAACTGATCATTCTCTAGGTCATTTTCTATCCTGGTTTTCTGAGACAGATATGAAGACATGAATAACTTACTCCAAAACTCCCAAAAGTACCCAAATCAAATTACAAAACAAATTTCTACTGCTTAGTTTGGTATTCACATTCCACCAGGATTAGGCCTCAAAGTGCACTTTCAGGGTCATCCCAGATTTCTCCCCTGGAAAACAATGCACTATACTCAATATTAATCCTAGTCCATAAGAGCATGTATTTGCCCATGCCATGCCCTCTGCTGGGAATGTCATTTACTTCTCTTCAACTATCCAAATTCTATCCATCCATCAACGGTAAGATGAAACTACCCCTCCCCAGCACATCCCCTGCCTACCAAAGGCAGTGATGAGGCTGTCCTCTGCTCTACGCATTAGGTCCATGCCTTCCCTGTGCTTTTTGTTTCTTTGACAAAAATTATTTGATTTTATTTGCTGGCTTTTAGCCACACTGCCGGCTACGGAGACACAATAGCAAGGGAGCAAAAGGGTACAGTCCTCCGCTGTGCTGGTCTGCGGTGGAGGCAGACGTAAGGAATGCAGTTATCCTTTGAAGATTGGAGAGGAAGCATTGCAGGAAGAAAGAACCAAGACCAAGGTAGACAGGAGTATGGTCCATGAAAGCAAGTGAAAGAAAGCCAGAGCTGCTAGAGTCTGGTGCGCAAAGGAGAGTCTCATGAAGGACTGAGAGGTTGACAGAACCAGATGAAGCCAGGGCAAATTCCAGACTGAGCTGAAACACCTGGAATTTATAATACACCCACAAGAAGCCATCAGAACCAGGGCAGCACTCTCCAACTTACTCTGGAAACTAACTTACTGCTGGGCGAGGACGGATGGAGGAAGCAAGTGTTGATAGACCAAGACCAGTGAGGGGGCTTTTCTTGTCAGTACAGGACAAAGAAGATTGTGATATGGTTAAAAGCGATGGCAGTTGTAGCTCCGGGGAAAGCATGGTCCCGGCCCGGGGGAATAAACTGGTGTGACCGAAATCAGTCAAGGGAAAAGCTAGACTGGGAGAAACTCTTTTGTTGCTCACAGAGGCCTGGCTCCGCCGGTTCCCTCTGGTCGCCGCTCCGCCCCCAGCTCCCAGCCCTGCCCACGCTCCCTTTCCAGGAGAAACTTCGCAGGCGGATCCCTGAGAATCACAGGCGCCGGGCCAATTACGCAATAGAGGGGAGGAGAGAACAGCCTCTTTCCATCCCTTGTCTGGGAGGCTGCGGAAAGAAACACCTGTTCATATGTACAGGGGATTCTGGAAATACTGCAATGTACCCCTCTGCGGTGAAGGCAAGGAAGGTGCTGGGCTCTTTCAGGATAGGCAGTAAGGTTCTGGCAAATGAAGGAAGCAATGAGCATTCATATTTCTATGTGCTGCATCTTATGCAAAAATCCAAAAATATTTGAGACATCATCTTGTACAAATACTTGTTCTGCACATACCAACTGTAAGCATTACCTAAAGGTATTTTGGAAACTTAGAGCCAAATAACTTTGGAGAAAACATTGTAAAACAAAACCAATGAATTCTCTTCTATAGTAGAAAATAGCTCTCATTTGGCCCTTAGGTATTTTGGAAAAAATTGAGAAGAAACCTGAACGAAATGTGAAAGCATGCATACATTTGAGAAAAACGAGTGCAGGTGGAGGGAACAGCCAGTCTAAGAGCCCTGGGGCAGGAGTATGTCGGGAAGAGCTGGCGTGCCTGCTGCGGATTAAGGAAGGAGGTGAATGAAAAGAAATAAATTTTGAGTGGTATCCAGTGGATAATTCTTTTAAGGTCTTTGGTAGCAGGAAAGGGCTGTGATTTTTTTTTCTTCCCTTAGGGTGAAGAGAAGCTGTCAGAGGAGATAACATGGCAGCCTGAGAGCTGCAACAGTTTCCTCTGTATGTATATGAAGACGAAAGAAAACGACAGTGTCAATTTAGATAATGGAAATGACGTGGATAAAAATTTCTTCCTAACCAGGGTTCGGCAACTTGTTCCTTTGTTTCTTTTAGAACAACGACAGATTCTGCGCCATCGCAACTAAGTTTGATTCCTAGTTGTGACATAATACAGAAAGACAACCAAGTGTTTTCTTAGTGTAGGGCTCAGAAAGCACAAAATGGACAGCAAATCAAAGTAAACTCCCAAACTGTATCCTAAATTTACATCTCCCTGCCCAATCCCTGGTAAGACATGGGAACACACGGGCGGGCCACAACTTGTCCAAAACAGAGCTTAGACAAAGCTGTATCAGGAAAGGTGGGTGTGGATTTAAACGTTGAGAAAACTGCCCATATTTTGCTACAATTATTGAGTCTCCGTTTAGTCATTGGTCCCTAAATCCTCACTTTTAAAATTTTAGTACAGCTTTTCTTTTTAATAAAAATAACTACC
Organism: Smutsia gigantea; assembly: GCA_032199065.1. NCBI lineage: Eukaryota > Metazoa > Chordata > Mammalia > Pholidota > Manidae > Smutsia > Smutsia gigantea. Next base: position 25,426 of record JAVSCE010022642.1, on the reverse strand, counting down.
AACTAATTTGACCCAGGAATTCCACTCCTAGGAATTTACCCTAAGAATGCAGCAGCCCAGTTTGAAAAAGATATATGCATCCCTATGTTTATCACAGCACTGTTTACAATAGCCCAGAAATGGAAGCAACCTAAGTGTCCATCAGTAGATGAATGGATAAAGAAGATGTGGTACATATACACAATGGAATACTATTCAGCCATAAGAAGAAAACAAATCCTACCATTTGCAACAACATGGATGAAGCTAGAGGGTATTATGCTCAGTGAAATAAGCCAAGCCAAAAAAGACAAGTATCAAATGATTTCACTCATATGTGGAGTATAAGAACAAAGAAAAAAACTGAAGGAACAAAACAGCAGCAGACTCACAGAACCCAAGGATGAACTAACAGTTACCAAAGGGAAAGGGACTGGGGAGGATGGGTGGGAAGGGAGGAATAAGGGGGGAAAAGGGGCATTATTATTAGCACACAAAATGTAGGTGGATCACGGGGAAGGCAGTATAGCACAGAAAAGACAAGTAGTGATTCTATAGCATCTTACTGCGCTGATGGACAGTGACTGTAATGGGGTATGTGGTGGGGACCTGATAATGGGGGAAATCTAGTAACCACAGTGTTGCTCATGTGACTGTATATTAATGATACCAACATAAAAATAAATAAATAACTACGAACTAAACACAATCCATGCTGAGGACTAACAAAATACAAATGTTTATCAATGCTTATTTGTTCTGACATTATGATTGTTTTTAATTCTTACTAAACTAAATATTTCTTAGAAAAGGAAACAACACGATACTAACCAAGACACAAAAGAAAGTGCTTTCCATGGTAATAAATTTCGTTGAACAATTTGGTTTTGACCGACTTACCTAACGTTTGACTTCTACTTAACATTTTATGATTGTTTTCTGTTTTCAGTGTGTTTCTTAGTTTGTACTTTAGTAAGACAGGTTCCTGACGGCATTTTATTAGTAAGCAGTAGGTTTATTAGCTGTTTTTTTATTTAAAGATGTGAACATTTAAGTGGCAAAAACTTCATGCTAACCGCAGAAGCTAAACACCAAAACTCACCCGGCGGTCACACACTAGCAAGGAAGCCTGCCATTACTGAATCTCTAAAAGACCAAGTGGTGGGGCGGTGAAGAAGACCCAAGAGTCATGACCGATGTTCCCCCCCAAGGCACTCACACAGCCACCTTTATTCACTGTACCTCTAAAACTATGAATTTCTCTCTCACTAGCTGATTGATTTAAATCTGGTGGCTATAGGGCTTCCGTTTAATTAACATTCTTTAAGACTCTCACAGTGCTACTCTATTTACCAAATTAGTGCCTAATAAAGGGTTTTAATGAACTAGTTGCTTTGATAGGGTATTTTCTACTTGGTAGGGGATCTTACTCTTTTCCTACAGAATTAAAAATGTGACCAAAATCGAAGTCAAAACTGTAAAAAAATATTTAATAATTCCACATTTCCCTATAAAATAAATTAAATTATAAATTGCTTGAGAGCTGATGTTTTCTTTGTAATTTCTTGGTGCCTATTATTTACCGTTTTAAGTACTCATAAAGGCTGCTAGCTGATTTTCCAATAAAGTTGCAAACTGACTCCATTGCTTCCTTTTGGTTTGGGGAAAGGGAAAGAAAAATAGTGAGCAAGTAGGAGAATATGAATTATAGACACTGTTAGTCTGTGAAGTTGATATAAGTCCTGGAAGAAATGGACTCAAATTACATTTATCACCAACACAAAGAGAAACAGAATTGAGAGGGTCAGAAAGAAGGTACAGACCTACTCTCAATGCTCCAAAATCAAATTCCCTGGAGTACAACAGAAAGAATTCTTAGGGATGCAAATCATTTTCAAATTCTTAAGAGGTAAGCTCCAACAAAAGCCGACTCCTCAAGGAGTCACTCCAAACACAGTGACCAGCATCTGCACTGCCAAACCTTAGGTAGAGCTCTACACCTGATTCTCACTTAGGAAAAAACACTCAGAAATCCTTTGGGAAAGAACTCCTACTGTATTTTTATTTTGAAAACAGAGACAGTAAGTAACATGAAAATAATCACTCAGACAATACAAGTGCTACACTCAACCATTTCCATTAAATAGCATCAGAAAACTCCAAGCAGGAGAAAATTAATAGGAAAAAGTATTTGGAATAATGGTGTACAAGAGTAATGAGAGTTTCAGTAACAACACACTATCTGAAATAAGGATGTCTAGTATTCTTTTGCTTATTTAGAGTTTAAAATGTACCAGACATCTTGTTCACTCAATCACCTGAATTATAAGTAGCTACTATGTATGAGAGGAGACTCTAAATGTTTCTTTTATCATACTCAAGGGTAGCAAAGTAAAATTTTTAGACATGGAACATTTTCAGTCTCCTCCAAATTTGACACATTTGGTAAATGCTGACTGACTGCATGTGCTTTCCTAACTACGGTGGGACAGTTGGGGAAAATTAGTATGTGGTATATCTGTGTGTTCTTAGACTGTCATTGTAGTTCAGATTTTAATTGAATTCTCCCAGATAACTCCCAATTTTCTGTCAGGTTAACTAGTTTTCACAATAGAAGCAAAGAAAAGGGATCTTCAAGTCAGCATTAAGTAAAAGGATTTTTATATAAATTCATGAGTCTGACAGCTGTGCCATGAAAACTAGTTAAAAATCAATAGCATGTGATATCGAGCAGAATGCTGAAGGACTCAACCTAGAAATTTCCATGGCCTTTAACCACCAATTAACAAAAATATTAGTTTTCCACTTCCCAAATGTCCTTGCTTCTAAGGTAAAAATATTAAAATGAAATATCCAGATATGAATTTTAACTAGTATATACAAATAGACTAGAATATAACCTATTGGTTGAATCAAGATTATTTTTCAAGTGAAAAAAATCTCATGCTTAACTTAAAGTCATCCTTACTAGTTCATATAAGAGAGGAAAGAGACTGGTTCAGACACTACAGAAAGCAATTGCTATCATCTTTCCTGTATGCCAGGAATCTTTATTCCATCTGTAAGTGAGTGGGGCATGTGGTCCATCACTTGTTCTCTTCATCTTTTAGGATCAGCCCCACCACTGGGGCTTCAACCAAACAATTTCATTGGTTAACTTTTAGAAAAGCATTGATTGTCTTTCTCTAAATATTATGCTAGGGGCTGTAGCAAACAAAGATGAACTAGACAGGCTCTGATGGGATGCAGACTATGAATAATCACAGTAACAGCAGGACCTATAAAGTTCAAATGCAAACCTTCTCTTAGTCTGGACTCCTTCCTTCCTCACCTGTATAGGCAAGTGATCCCATCGACAGCTTGCTCTTCATCAAAAAAGCTATGATCCCACTCAATACTATTACCTGACTTATGTGATAGCACTATTCTTCCACATTACCAAATTCCAAACTGTATGTCTGTAAAGGTTAATTTTTAACCTCTTTTGAAGTATTTGCTCAATTCCTGTCTTCCCTGAATAGAATGAATAACTCCTCTCTGAACAGCATTCTTTGTACCTTGGAGTCGCATGTGCAATGTACAAATGTTCTCTGATGGACCTTCTAGCTGTCTCTCCATTTGCCGCCATGCAATTTGATGCCTGTGGAAGGGAGTAACCTCTCTGTCCATGGGATGAGATCAAGGAAGTATACAGCCATATTGTTATCCTGTGACCATGAGGAGACCCTGGCTTAGGACACGAGGACTACAGAGTAACTGGAAAGAACCTGGATCCTTCATGATTAAATGAATCAACCCAGAAGCCCATCTCCATACCTTGCAGCTACAAAAATCAATATACCCTTATTTTTAAGCTACTTTGTGCTGTCCTACTAAGGGAGGTATCAACGATCCAAATTCCTTATGTTTTTAAACACCAACATTTCTTTTACAGGTCCACCTACACTGAGTAAGTTAGGCAAATAAGTTGACTGTCACCCCACTTTACAGCTAGAGGTCACTGGTATTCATTAGGAATAAATGAAAAAAAATTAACTAAATACTTTTTGAGTCCAGAGCTTTTGATACTTGCCAATTGTTGACACTAAAATTTATAAGTGAAAGCGAGAACAAAAACTGTGCCTTTTGCACTGAAGAACTAAAAATGTAACTGAAGTTTCACAGAAAAAATAATAGAAAAATATAACAAATAGGAATAGAAATTGTCACAACAATCAGAGAGTTTTATACAAGTTTATTATGGGTCAGTTGGTTAGAAATTTAAGTGGGTCTTTGATTCAGACAGGTGGAAAAGAAAGAAGACTGCAAATGAGGTAAAGAATGACAGTCTATAAAATAACTTAGACTATAAAGTTGGCACTTTTAGTTTGAAGCTTGTAAACACCATTTCAACCTGTATTTCACATTTTGTACACTTCAGTTTTGTAGAAACATTGAGCAAAAACATCTGCTCTTGATCTCATCTCTGTAAAAACTTTGTCGATAAAGATTGGCTTCCATAAGCTGAAGACATTATCATTACTCAGAATGATCTGGAAGCGATGCTAAAGTCATGACAACGTAAATTCTCTTTCAGCATACTGGGTGTTTTTTTTTATGCTCCCTCTGGCTGTGGGAATGCAGAGATCAATACCCTTCAACATGAGAATTCTGCAGTGAAATTTTCATTCGTAACAAACAGCAACAAAAAAGCCTCAAGCATGCCCTGTCACTTTCAGTGTAAGAGAAAATGCACGAATAAACTCTTACCTTGGGTCATTTTTGACAGCAGGCAATACTATGCCAGCTCTTATTAAAGACTATTCATATCACTGCCCCCAAAATTTCCTTTAAAATTACCATCTTTTGTATCTGAGTAATAGGATGTCAGCTTTGAAAGTGCCAGTGAAAGACAGGACCTGCCACCATAGTTAATTCTCAGCACTGTTTCCAGATCAGGACAGCTGACCCAGAAGGGTGTGTCTTTTGGTTAGCAATATTTATTTGGTGGTTCTCTGGATAAACAAGAAGAGTTATTGCTCTATATTAGTTTTTAAATAAAGTATCAAGCCAAGTTTCACCTATAAGTAATAGATATGTAACAAACTAAAATATGTTGAAAATAAAAATACAACTGTCAAAATGCTCCAATTACGTTTTTTTAAAATGTTAGCAGACTGGATAACATACTCAAAGCACCATCATATTTTTACTCAATTGGTACAATATAACATCTAAAACAAAACAGAGGTTAAGTGGCAGGACTTTCAGGAAGGAAAAAAAAGTCAAAACTTCCTATGAAATTCAAGGATTCTCCTTTAATAATACATAGTGAAATTATTATTTATTCTACAAGTAACCCTCCTAGAACAGCCATAAGGCAGTCGTCTCCACATAAAGACCACGTTTTAATGAAATAACAAAATCTACTTTTCAATTCAGATAAACAGAGGAGATCTAGTAACGCTGAAATAAATTACTCTTTAAATAAATAGGCATGAAACAGCTATATGAAAGAGGAAAATATATCTTTAAAGGGAACACCTGGATAAAAGCTTCAACGCTACCTTTTATAAACTGATAATTACATTACAGGGCCACTTCCTCAAAAATATATATATGTTAATGTAATTTTATATTAATATATGTATAAATAACTGTAAGATACTAAAGAGCACTGTAGGTACACTATTAAAAGCCACCACCTCATGCAGTGGCTGGATATCATGAATGCACGTGCAGTACCAGGCAGATACACTGAGCCCGGTGAGGACTCAGGAGCTCACCACCTCCCTGGGTCTGTAGCACACCAATCACTGAGGATTATCAAAGGACACCTTCAGGCCTTCAAAAGTAGGCTCAGGAGAGAGAGACGCTGACCAAGGCTCCACAAAGATGGCTCTACAAGCATGCACGGACATAAGATGAATTCCCTCTCTACCTGAACACTGGAGTCAAATATTATCATATTTTCTTATTATCCAATGAACTGGGGCTGTGATTTCATGAATTTAAGCAAGTGATTAGACCTGACTCGGGACACATGAGAGAAGTTTATTTAAAAGTGAGTCATATCCAGTCTAGAAAGAACATTTTTTTTTGATGAGCTATAAATTGTCTCAAATAAAAGCATTACAAGTGGTTAGTAGCATTATTTAATAATGTTGATGTGAGATGAAACTGTGGTGGGCAAGAAGGAACCCAGCAACAAGAGTCAAGAAACAGGGGGTTTAAATCTGGTTTAGTCAATTATTAGATTTTTGTGACTCTGGGCAATTATCAAACAATCTGAATTGTAATTTTCTTCTCTCAAAAGTATTAAAGGTAAAAGTATTAAGATCAAGAACATCTTAAAATGAAATAATGCATGTAAAAGATATTTGATGGCAAGCATAATAAAATGTATTAACTTGAGTATGGAGGTATCTCATATTCCTCTTCCAGCCTCTGGACAAGACACATGACTCGCTCTCTGCCTACCGGCCCTTCTTTCTCTTACCCCTGCCCCCACATCCACCCTGCCTTCACCTGGGCAACTTTTGCTCAACCTTTGGATCCTATCTCAAAGAAAACTCACAAAGATTTTCCCTGGCACCTCTCACAAATCTCAGCCCAGTTGAAATGTTTTTGATAGGATCTCCCAAACTTCTCTGTGAAGAGACTTACATAGTCTGCAATTATTTTCGTTCACATCATTATTGATTGATGCCTGGGTCTACCCAACAGAGCTGCATTCCCTTGAAATTTCCATGTGGAAAATGGATTCCTAATTTTTTTAAGGTTTCAGCTCAACTGTCACCTCTCAAAGAGACATAACTTCTGTATGTTGAAAGACACCATAAAGTGACCTTAACTAAATCATCAATCCCCGTCATTTTGTGTTTTTGTTCTTCTTTTTAACAGGTACTATGACTTGATACATTTTCATTATCCTTCCATACAGCATATTTCAGTGTTAGGTTCCATATGAGCAGGGACTTTGTATTCTACTTACCTTGTATCTCCACCACCTGGAACAGTGTGTGGAACTCAGTAAATATTGAGTAAATGTAATACATTGTGCATTTGTGCTTGCTTTTCCAGTATTCACCTCAGATATGTAATGATATGTCATAATCCCTCACAATTCCCCTAGTGAACTTAGTATCCAAGGTACTAATGAGGACCTCTTAGCAAGTCTAACTCACTGTGATTCTATAGGGGGCTAGAATTGGTGAACATCCAGCACTGGGTTTTCATATTGGTAAAATTTACAAGTCTTCCTGGGGAAACTGGGGCCCTGACCTCCTTGCCACAAGGCTTTGAACAACAAAAGTTACAACTGTTTTAAACAGAAAAATGAATCTAAAAATTAAAATACAAACTAGGCGATGGCAATGTGGAATGAAGTGCTTTATACGGTCGGCCCTTTTGGAGCTTTTTAAAATAGATGTCTTCCAATGGAAAAACTTGTTGGAAACCAACTAGGCAACTACAGTCTTAATTTTATCTTAAGGCATTATCAGAACTTAATGCTATGATTATTTTAGTGACTGGAGATGAAAAGCATGGATTTAAAAATTGATCCAAATATGTATACAAAGTTGCTTTTGTTCTAGTAAAGCCATGCAATTTCAGAAGTGAAAGCAACTTTACTCTACCTCTCACAATAAGCTGAGCAAAATTGGACACCCCAGAACCTCGTTCTGACTGAGTCACACAGCGATACAAGTCCTGGTCAGTTCTTGTCACTTCTTGCAATCTAAAGGAAGCGGCAAATCTTCTGTGGTTGATGTTCTTAGTCTGGGCTACCGGTATATCTTCTCCATTTCGTCTCTGCAAACAGAAACCAATCTTTAAGAATGGGATTCTTAACATTTCCACAAATCTAAAACATCTTAGTAATCAATATCTATGATAAAGTTTAATCCTGTTGCTAAATTAGGAGGAAAATACCTATGTAGCCTCACAAATTTTTACCATTGTCACTCCATCAGGAAAAGTATGTAAACAAATATTGGTATCCTTTAGGGGGTGGACACTATGGTAGTAATCTCAATTTTCTATAAAATTGCTATTAGTTAAGAGTACATGAATGAACAGAACAGTTATTGTCTGCATGGTAAATGATTCACTGACCCTTTCTTCCAAAGTACATATATGTATGAGCTCCTTTTAGACCTTACACTACACTACATGTTCTGTAATAGATTTGTCCCCATCAGAAGACCAAGACCATTCCTAATGCATCTTAATATTCTAAATGTGCAGCATGTGATGAATCACAGAATGAAAATAAAACACTCATGAATAGAGTCAAACCAAACTCTGTAAACTTTCATCTCTTCAGCATTAATGACAGCCAATTTATACCACTTAAAATAAGTAATCAAAGATAAAAGCATATCTGTCAACTTTCAAAATGAAATACTGGAAATCCTATGTCCAACATCAGGTGCCTCACACAAGACCAGTAAATGTAAACTGTAAAAGAAATCATTGAAAAATTCAACCACAATAAAACGTGTAACTTCTATATATTGAAAGACATAATAAACTTGATGAAAAAAACAAGCCGCAAACTGTGATTATCTGTCATGGAAATAACCATCAAAAGATAAATAGCCAGGTTAATGAATGTGAAGATCTACAGCTCAATAAGAAAAATGACCAACAATCTTATCAAAAACTGGACAGGCTATAACAAGAGAAAAATGTATGTCTAATAACCATATAAAGAGACCTCCCCATCCTAAATTTTATAACTTCTCTATGTCATATGAGCACAAAGGAAAAAGAAGAGCCACAACTATAAGAAATAATTGGTCATGATATTCAATCTCATTTCTTGTTGGTGAAATGTTTAGTATCACTGGTATACTTTCACACTATACTTCAAATATCATTTCATACTACTAGCCCTGGAAAACAAAACCCTAAAGTTACTTATGTTAGTGTAAACTGTTACAATCACTTTAGAAAATAATTTGCTACCATTTAGTAAAGTTAAAGATGTATATAAACCTTAGGACCCAGAAATCCCACTTCCACATTTCTGCATTTGAATCACTTCCATATGTCATCAAGGAGATATAATTAAGAATGTTAAATTCAGAATCATTTTTTAAAGTTTAATATGGGGAAGTTCCAAATATTATTGACTATTGGATAAATAAACTGAGATTTATCCATTCAATAAAATACAATGTAGCAGTTGAACTACACAAACTACTGAAAAATTAACAATCAGCAATAACAAGCCAGTACTCACCAGGCTCTAGTATTCCACTGACTTGAAATGACATATATACATGTTTAAATATTTTTTAAAATCCTCAACAAAAACTATGAGATAAAAATGCAGAATGTTAATATTTGTTAAATTACAGTGACAGGGAGCACGCGGGGAGGGCTGTACAACTCAGAGAAGACAAGTAGTGATTCTATAGCATCTCACTACGCTGATGGACAGTGACTGTAATGGGGTTGGTGGGGGGGACCTGATGAAGAGGGTAGTTTAATAATCATAATATTGCACATGTAATTGTAGATTAATGATACCAAAATAAATTATAAAAAAATAAAAAATAAAAAATAACAACATACACACAAAAAAATTACAGTGACAGGTTACTAGTGATCATCTTACTGTTTTTCTATAATTTTTTGTATGTTTGAAATACATGGTATTCTTTAAAACAATAAAAATAAGGGATTGCTGTATTACTTTAATATATTTTTAAATCTTAAAATCCACTGTATCTTTAATCACCTTTTTCTCCAAATCTGAAATTATGTATGTGCATATTATATAGTATACAAATATAAGTTCACGTAAATACATACATATATACATACCTAAGAGCACAATATCTCAATTATTTTACCATTTCTTATTCATTCAGTTTTTGTTAATTCTTTCCTTACCCACCATTCCATAATTTTTGCACCAAGATCCCTGATCATTCCCCTGGATATTAAGAGAAAAAGAAGCTTATATTCAAAAGCCCTGAAATATAAAGCCATAAAATGACACCTAAATTTTCTCTTCCTACAAACACATAAACAAAAATGGATTATGCATGCAAATCCTAGACTGCATTTTTTTCAATTATCACATCAATTGATACAACCTTTCTAACTGGAAGCCTGACCATGACTAAACACTCTTTACACCTCCATAAACTCTCACTTTCGTCTTCCTCTAATTTATCCTTCCAGTTGTGATCACCTACCGACATCTTTCTCCCTGCCATTTATTTCTCTCCATTCTTTTCCAAGTCCACCCAGTTCCTGCTGTCCACCTGCCTTCTGAATAACTTTGTGCATGCACACAAACACATGGTCTTTTAATACCATGTCTTTCAAAAACCCTTCTTTTGTGAAGAGATTCTAAGTACCCACAACCTTTCCCTTTCAATACTGGCATATCTCCAAGATAGTACGGGTTTGATTCCAGACAACTGCAATACAGTAAATATTGCAATAAAGCAAGTCAAATGAAGTTTTTGATTCCCCGGTGCATATAATAATTATGCTTATACTATGTTATAGTCTGTTAATTAGACAATAGCATTATGTCTAAAAATGCAATGCACATGTCTTAATTTTAAAAGATTTTATAGCTGTTGACTTATCGGGATGGTGGTTCCTGTGGGATGGTTCATGAGGTTTAAGGCAAGAAGTCATCTCTACGACAGAGGTTCATAAGGTTGGAATGGCTGCGGCAATTTCTTAAAATAAAGTTTGATTCATCAATGGATTCTTCCTTTGGCAAATGATTTCTCTGTAGCATATTATGCTGTTTGACAGTATTTTACCCACAATAGAGCTTTCTTTCAAAATTGTAGTCAATCCTATCAAACTCTGCTGCTGTTTTATCAATGATGTATATGCGATATGCTAATTCCTTAGTCGTCATTTCAACAATTTTCACATTTTCTTCACTAGGAGTAGCTTCCATAGCAAGACACTCTTTCTTTTTCCATTGAAAGGAACTCCTCATTTGTTCAAGTTTCACCATGAGACTGCAGCATTTCAGTCGCATCTTCAGGGTCTGCTTCTCATTCCAGTTCTCCTGCTCTTTCCACATCTGCAGTTACTTCCTCCCCTGAAGTCTTGAACCCCTTAAAGCCATCCATGAGAGTTGGAATCAACTTCTACCAAACTCCTGTTAATGTTGATATTTTTAACTTTTCCCACAAATCACAAATGTTTTTAATGGCATTTAGAGTGGTGAACCACTTCCAGAAGATTTTCTGTTGACTTTGCCCAGATCCATCTTAGGAACCAGTATCTATGGTAGCGATAGCCTTTCAAAATATATTTCTTACATAATAATATTTGAAAGTCAAAATTACTTCTTGATTCATGTGCTGCAGAATGGGTGTTATGTTAGCTGGCAAGAAAACAACATAAAATCTCAGTTTACATCTCTGTCAGAGTTCTGTTTAATATTTTGAAAGGAGACTTTTTTTTTCTTAATAGTAGGTTTCCACAGTGGGCTTACAATATCCAATAAACCATGTTGTACACAGATACCCTGTTATCTAGGCTTTGTTGTTCCATTTATAGAGCATCGGCAAAGTAGATTTAGCATAATTCAGAGGGGCCCTAGGGTTTTTGGTGAGCACTGGCTTCAACTTAGAGGTAGCAGCTGATTAGCCCCTAACAAGAGAGTCAGCCTGTCCTTTGGAGTTTGAAGACAGGCATTGAGTTCCCCTCTTTTGCTATTAAAGTCCTAGACGGCATCTTCTTCCTATAGAAGGCTGTTTCATCTACATTAAAAATCTGTCATTTAGTGCAGCCACCGTCATTGATTATTTTAGTTTGATCTTCTGGATCACCTGCTGCAGCTGCTGCATTAGCATCTGCTGCTTCACCAGGCACTCTTCTGTAGCAGAGATGGCTTCTTGCCTTACCCCTCATGAACCAACCTCTCCTAGCTTCAAACTCTTCTCCTGCAGCTTCCTCACCTCTCTCAACCTTCACAGAATTGAACAGAGTTAAGGCCTTGCTCTGGATTAGGGTTTGGCTTACAGGAATGTAGTGGCTGGTTTGATCTTTTATCCAGACCACTAAAACTTTTTCCACCATAAGCAATAAGGCTGTTTTGCTTTCTTATCATTTATATGTTCGCTGGAATTCCTTTAAGAACTTTTCCTTTGCATTCACAATTTGGCTGTGTGGGGGGCAAGAGGCCTAGCTCTCAGCCTATCTTCGTTTTTGACATGTGTTCCTCACAAAGTTTAATCATTTTTAGCTTTTGATTTCACATGAGAAACATGTATCTCTACCTCTCAGTTGAACACTTATAGGCCATTGTTGGGGTTATTAATTGGCCTAATTTCAATAGCGTTGTATCTCAGGGGATAGGGAGGTCCAAGCAGATGGAGGGAGACAGGCAGACAGTTGGTTGGCGAAGCAGTCAGAAGACACACAACATTCACAGGCTAAATGCACTGTCTTACATGGGTATGGTTCATGGCTCCCCAAAACAACCACAATAGTAACATCGGAGATCACTGACCACAGATCACTATGATAAATATAATAAGGAAAAAGTTTGAAATATTGCCAATATCACCTTGACGCAGGGTTGCCACAAACCTTCAATTTGTAAGAAAAGGCAGTATCTGTGAAATGCAATAATGCAAGGTATGATATGAATGTAATCATCATTCCATCTTTCAATCCTAATTTGCATTTGTCTCATAATACCACTGTCCTCCAAACTTTTCTCAAAGGAGGGTTTGTTTTCTTTTATGACTTCACTCTCCTTCAGGGAAGGTCGCTATTACCCTGGTTCCTCACTTGCAGATGACTCTTATCCTAAACAACATAGCAACTTCTCAATATGTAGAATTCCTAGATGCCTAACTATCATTCCCATCACAGTTATCTACCAGATGAAAACATCCTCTCCACAATAGTCCCGTGAATATTTTCAGTGATCTCAAAACTCACCCTGGTCTCAGAGATAAACAATAGCTTTCTTTACTACCTTATGGCATCCAAGTGCCTATGCCATGACAGCTTTCTCTCAAATCACGGCTGCCCATGTAATCCCTTCTTTCTTCAACCCTCTGCATTGTCAGTGAGAACTCACTCTCGGACCCTTTCCTTTACAGCCAGCCATTTAAAAGGTTACACTAGCCTGAAAGAATTCTGGATTCTTTTAACTTTCCACTGTTTGCGCATCACCAGTGTAGGATTTGCATTATATCTTTGCAACCATTCCAGAACTCTGTCTTTGGCTGGAATCAGTCATTTGCTCTCATGAAAAATATACATGTTATCCAGCAAAAGAGACAGACATCTCCTAGACATTCCCAGCTGATTCACACAGTGACTCGAGGTATAGAGTCTGACTCTTTCCTCTCTGCCTCAACTTCACACTCCACCAACTTATATACACTTTTCACCTTCTACTCTCACTGACATTGTCATAGATAGTGCCTCAAAAACTCAAACATTTTTTTCTATCTTTAAATTTATTCTATAATATATATTATATATGTCCTTTTACCTCTTTGTGTGCTAGAGTCATCCCAAAGGTAGGGTTTCTATTTATACTTAAATAATACTTTTCTTCCATGGCATCATATGTGTATTATTTTTATTTCATAGATACTCAACTTCTCTGTTAAAATGAATTAAAAGCACTGACAAGAATCATGTAAATCTTCCTTAGGCTTTTATAAAAATTGTAACAGAATATATAATAACTAAAATTAATAATAAAAGAAATTTACATGAATACAGAACCTCAAAGACATCTGAGATAATTTACACAAAGCTATTTGAAATGATACCATGACTCAGAGACGCTGAGGGGCCTACTTAAGGTGATCCAATCAGGAGGTCACAGAGCTGATTATGTTACATTATGCTTACATCTGTGTGTATTAATATACTAACAGCTACAAAGCAGGTGTTTACATAGGATATAAATTATTTATATAGTTAATGAGTACAGGAAACCTAGGGCTCCTTATTTCTTAAAATAAAATAGCAATAAAAATTATTGTCATAATATTCTGAGTCATCTTCAATAAACACTTAATAAGCACCTCTAAGTACTTTATGTCATAATGTTTGCTGTTATCTCAAACATATGGTGATAATGATTTCTATTAAGATCAGAAAATCATAATCCAGAAAGATTAGAAATGTGATACATAGCCTGTTCATACCAGGATTAAAACTCAGAACAGAGTTTGATGACATAAAATGCAGGAGTATTTCCCCTAACTAAACCAAAGCTGGTTTTTTTTTTAATTTGTATAGTAGGTCCCATCCAATGAATGAATGATTTGTTGCTGAGTTCTGATCGATGCCTTCTAGCAGTAAAAAATACAATTCACTATATTAGACATTGCTTTACTCACCTTCCAGGAATGCATTACAGTTAAAAGCAGCAATTGGTGAAATGTACATTCAGAAGTCAAAAATAATGATAAGTATTTCTGTTAGAATCCAAAATAATAGGTCTTTGCCCGACTACAAGCTATCAATTTAGCAGAGCAGGCAGGGCTAGGAAGGAAATAAGAAGTAATGGTAAAGTTCTCTCTTAGGCAGCAGTGTTTGTATACACTTTTCTGACTTTATAGTCTTCATTTCCAAGCTCTTATCCCGCTTTGAGATTTTTATATGATTTCTCCATTGTAGATAGTCCCAACTCTGAGAAACTGTGGAACATAAATCACAAAATTATATGATCCAAGGATTATAACCTAGCACTTTGCTTTTTTCTATTTCTTTCCCTTCCCTCCCCAGATCCTTGTTATGCTTTCTTATCTACTTTGGGTCCAGTATAGGTTGCTGAGACTTGTCACTTATCAAGCAACCTGGGCAAGTCACTGGAATCCCTGAGTGTTACTCCTCCTCGGTGAAACTGAGCAAGCTTCATCATGCAGGGTACAGGCAGTATTTATTTGACAAGTTCAGTTCCTAGAATAAAGTAGTGTAGTGGTAATACTGGATAATTCCCAACATTCATAATAACCAGGTTATGTAATCAAATTCCTTGCTCTTTAAAGTGTGGTCTACAGCCCAGTACCATCAGGGTCACCCACCAGATCATCATAAAGGCAAAGTCTAGAGACCCCTCTAGACCTCCTGAATCAAAATGTGCACTTTTACAAGATCCCTAGGTTATGCATCAAGATATTATAGCTTGAAATACACTGATAGAAAGCAAAAAAAGTGTCCTATTCCTACTAACAGTGATAGGTCTAAAAATGGGTGTGTACCCTGCTTCTGTACAAGGAGATAGAAGAGGAACAGGCAAAGTCACTTTCAGAAAGGTTTCTTCACTTACACAGAAGACCCAGTGGGTCCCCTTTTCTTTTTCTCCAAGTCATGCCTAAAACTAGAAGAGCAAATACATCAACATGAGGGAGCCCAATCTGAGGGAAAGTTTACATGCTGAGGATGGCACATTAAGGACAAAGACATGATCAGGTTCTTAATCAAATGTCTGAAATGGTGCCAGCAACTCCTAGAACCCTTTTCTTCCTGGACTTCCTGTTAAGTGATATAATGCATTTGGTTTTCTTATTGCTCCCAGCTTGAAATCCTACAAGTTAATATGGTACAGTTAAAATATTGTTACAGTTTATTTCAGCCTTTTTCAAAGCTTGAGGAATAAAGTTAATCCAATTTATTTTAAATTCATGTGGCACTTAGAACACTTGCAGAGATTATTTCACTCTACTGACTTGAAGAAGACACCAAATTATATTTGTTACTTTGTTTTTCACTGTTTTTCCTGAGCACATAATACTACATCACCTCTCCATCCTCTTTGAGTTGGAGAAACTGAAAAGAAACTGCTTTCCTACATGTGGTATTTAGATTCTTGTTGAACAACGTTAAGAGGACTGCATATTATTTACCAGTACATGCCCTTTTTTCCAAAAGTAATCCCGACGTAAATCTTCTCACTTCTGAGGTTGAAATGAATCATACAGCCATCCAACCAAATTAATCCCAAAGACCTGAGGGTTACTCATGAGGGTTTGTCTGCCATACAACTTTTTTTCTTTCTCACAGGGATGATAAAGCTATCATCACGATCATTATTATTACTGAACAATTAAATCCAAGAAATTTAGAAACACAAAAGGGTATCATCTCAAAATTAAAGTTTTAGAAATGTACAACCTTCTAAAATTAGAAATATGTTGCTATTTTGACACAGACACTCATTAATATTCATTGGAAACTATTAAATGTATTCAATAGATTAAGCACTAAGTAAGAAAACAGTGTTCCTCCAAGAAAAAATTACACTATAACGGCACACTACTAAGGTCACCAAAGAATTTATGATTTGGCAATGAAAGAATTGAACAAGATGAATAATAGTTGACACAGAAAAAGATAGGGGGCAAAACATTGTAATTCTGATATAAAGCAGGGTAAAAATATGCTGGGGATAGATCTATAGCAAATTGCTAGAATGAGGATCATTAACCAAGTGTAACAAAAATTAAAGACAGCTATTAAACAAGAAAAGAAATTTTAACCTAAGAAGCAGAGGAATCTGTGCAATGTTGGGAGAAGATAATCACGAATGTGAAGAGCCACACAAAGGACGCATGGGGAAGGAGACTGAACTGGCCTGGTGGGGGAGGATGCTTATTGTCCAGTCCATTTCTCAGCTTCACAATTTTTCATTACTTCTCAAATCTTTACCTTTTAATCTAAAAATGGAGATATCAATTTATACCTCCTTATTCAATGTCATGTTGAGAGTATGAGGTGAGATAATTGTGCAAAAATTCTAATTTTAAATCCTGATAACAAAATTATGAAGATAATAAAATCAAAACAATAAGTGAATAATATATTTGATGACCGTGATAGCCTATTCATCTGTCAAGTTGGCGAAGCTAGAGCCCCCAGGTATTCACTCAAACATTAAGCTACATGTCCCTCTGAAGGCACTTTGTTGACATTTGTTGAAGGTATTTAATTGACATTAAATGAGGGAGATTATCCTAGATAATCTGGTAGACTTAATTCAATCAGTTGAAAAGTTTAAAGAGGAGAATTAAGGCTTCCCTGAAGAAGAAATTCTACCTATGAAGGGCAATTTTAGTGTGTGTCTGAATTCTCCAATTTGCCCTTCCCAAGGGTTTGCCTTACTGATTCACACTTGCCTAGCCAGCAACCACAATCACATAAAACCAATTTCTTGCAATAAATCTCTGGGTGTGTGTGTGTGTGTGTGTGTGTGTCTGTGTGTCTGTGTGTGTGTCTGTGTGTGTGTATGTGTCTGTGTGTGTGTGTGTGTGTGTCTGTGTGTGTGTGTGTGTGTCTGTGTGTGTGTGTCTGTGTGTGTGTGTGTGTGTGTGTCCCACTGGGTCTGCGTTTCATGTTTGAACCCTGACTACTGGAGATGATTTTGTTAGCAGAAATGGTTCTGGAAAAACAGATTTTTAAAGATGAGTACTCTGTTTTTGTGTAGTTCTGAGTTTCTGGAATTGGTTCTCTAATCTGATTAATTTAATGGCACTAATTACTTTATTGCTAGTGGTAAAGAAAACACTGCTAGTCATAGCATAATGTAGTAATAAAGATGTGCAAAATATTACTGTTAGATACTCCTTATCAAATACCTATAGAAGGCAAAGTTCTAAGTGACCAGGTATTTGCTCCCTTAGGACATTTTTGACTGAGGAATATAATGGGATTGGCTAGCTGTTTCAAGCTACATTGGAGAAAATGGGGAACATAAAGCATGTGAGTTTATAATTATAAAACTATACAATTCATAGTAGGAGGGAAGTAGAGTAGAGCAAGGAGACCAGTGCAGTTAAACCATTACAACTGGGCGATTCTGGTACATTGTGGCAGTAGCATAGTTTTTCACTCTTTCTGAATCTGCCACATAAAAACAGACACAATAACTCCCTGAGAGGAAGAGAAGAGAAGGTCCAGACAAAGTGGAGGTGAGCAAGTTAAGAAAACCCAGAGAACAAGTAGCTGCATTTTTAAACATAACTCACAGCAACAGAAGAGGAATTTTATGCCGTCAGGAGTTTTCTGGAACCCCAAACCTCATTTTAAAATTTCAAGAAAACTTATTTCATATAAAAATGAACAACTTAAAAGTATCAAGGTCAAATTCAATAAAAAGTTATTGTAAGTTTAAAATACAGTAAGGAGCAGAAAATAAGTCAGAAAAATACGTCCACAAAGCACATCAGAACTGCAACCAAATATTTCGAAATAAGCGAAGGCATATTAAGAAAATGACTCATGAATGAAAAAAGCAATATAAATGTGGATCAATAAATTTCATAAATGAGGTGATAGAACTGAGAAAAAATTAGAAAGAAAAAATCACTTTAGAAACATAATTAACTACAGTAAATAAACTCAACCAACGATGTATTAAGTAAAACAGAATGTGGAAAGAAAAGCTTCCTAAATTAAAAAGAATAAAAAGGATCTCAGAGAAGTTGGCTAATTATGATGATATGCAAAGAAGATCAAACAGAGATAACAGAAGTCCAAACAGAAGCAATGGGAACAGAAAAAATACTAAAATTTTAATTAAAATAAAAATCTTCTGAAAAATTTAAAAAAAATTTTTAAATACATACTGAAAGAACATACCTCATCCCTGAGAAGAGTAACCCAAATGACCCACAGTGATATGATGAAAGAAGAATTTTTAAAGAAACAGAAAAAAATCCTTAGAATATCTAGAAAAATGAGGTAGATGACTTATAAGGAAAATGAAATTTATTATCAGTCTTTAACAAAAGGCTTTATGCCAGAAGTCATTGAAATTACTCAAGGAAAGAAAACGTGAATGAAGGATTTCATACCCTGCAAAATTGACTTAATAATCAAGGGCACATACAAGCTAGTACCAACATCCAAATCTTATACATTTTGTCCTCCAGATTTGGTGCCTAGGTGAATAAGTAAGAAATTGTATTCCAGGGCCATGATGTGGATACTAAGGGGTATGCATTTGCTAGACCTTTTCAGTGATCAGAGCTAAGAATATGTATATATATGTTTTTTTTAAAGGTCAAACATATATGAGTTCACAGTGATATTTCAAATTCAAGCCTGAAGGTTTTTACTTCATGTTTTCCCAAGTATAATTTGGGTAGCTATCAAAGACAACTGAAATCACATCAGAAAGGCTCTGGATCCAACTTGAAGAGGTACCCACTGGCTAAAGATGTGACAATTTGAATTTCAATAATAGTAATAATTATAATGAATTGATGTCAATTAAATATGTTTAACTCCATGAATTCATATTATTAAAAAAAGAAATAAATAAAAGAATCAGTCACCAGTGAAAGATAAGAGAACCAATTCATTATATTGAAAACCAATAACCAAAGCAAAGTATGCAACATTTATCCTCCCTTTCTTTCATAAACTGTGTCACTGGGGAGGCAAACAATATATGGTAAGAAACCTGGACACCACACTAAACGGGCAGTGCTAAGAACAGTGGAAGAGTGCATTCTTCTTGCACAGAAAAGCAGTAGGTTGTTATTTATAGATATCGATAAGAAGAAATCCTTAAAGCTTCTATGACTGCCAGGCTTTTACAGTCATGCTCTAGGGACAGATAAGGAAGATAAAGAATATTCCACACATTATTCATTTATCAATTGTGTAATCTGTAGAGCGTAAGCACAGAGTTGATAAATTATTGAAGAAAGAATGCACTGTATCTTTAAGGCACTGGACTATTTATGGTAGAAAGCCACATAAAGCCAACCAAGATGGCCTTCAGAATATTTAATAAGACTAAAAATCAAACATGATTAAACATTCTAATGATCATTACATATATACACACCCAATATCCTGGAGATAAAAATAAATATTATAATCCATGATTCCTGCTCAGTGATTTTTACTTCGAGACCAAAGACTAATTCTTCATAGGAGCCAAGAAAGCAGAATATAATGCCATGAACTCAAATAAACCATCTGAGGAAAAGCATGACTAACAAGAGTGGTACCTCTTAGCTACCAAATAGACCAATGTCTCTTTAGTGGAGAAGAATTCATTGTAAATTAGCATATACACAGAAAAAAAATCACTACTGCTTAAATTAAGTATAAACGGGGAAAATGAGAGTGAAACTGTAGGCTAGTGTTCATCTACCAGTTTACAGAAAGTCAGGGAAGCACAGCAGACATGGTCACCACTCCTCTTTGACATTATTCCTGTTCTGCTGTGAGCTCCGAGGTGCAGAGAAGCAGCCACGTCCAGAAGCAACAACAGCCTTCCCAAAGATGGATTCTCCTAAGTGACACCAGGGCCACCTAGAGGCGTAAATGGCATTCAAACTGTCCTGGAAAACTTTTACTAAGGCCAAAAAAAGCCAGAAAAAATGGGAATGTGTCCTCATCTTTTGCTCCTATTTAGGATAAGGTATATGCAAGTGTAAAGGTAGAAAGGAAAAAAGTAAACAAATGGGTCTAATAGAAAAAATAGTTGCAAGACAGAAATGAAAAAACAAACTCATTAGCTGGCTTTAAATTAAAAAGACAAAAATAATTGTTTGAGGAATTTTAGAAAGCTGCCTTTATTATTTCACTCTCACATGCTCCCCAGGTCTGTCAACTGGTACCATCTTGATCCAAAACCACTGTCCTCTCTCTCCTTCCCTACATAGCATTATTTCCCAATTCCACCAGCACCGCCAAATCCCAGGCCCCCACAACTTGATGCTGTACTGCTAACAGTAGCCTCCTTCTTGCTTTTGCCCCAACATGGCCTAGTCCCAACCCTGCCATAAACTCTGTATACCTCTCCTGCCCACTGTGAACCCTCTACTTGAAGAAGCCTCTCCTCTAGGTGCTCCTATCTCTCCCACCACGCTAATCTATGGCGATCATCACGCCCACTTAATCTTTGCTTATTCAAGTCCTGTACATCCTTCAAAGACTCAATAAAATCCTCCTTAATGATTTCATTAATCATTCCAATCTATGTTACTCTTTCTCTATTCTAACATAGCATAGTGCTTAGATTTCACATGGTCTTGTTTTACTCAGTTACAGAAGCATCCCTCATGGCTGAAAAAATCTTAGAAGCACTCAGCCTCATGCCTGAATCTCTTCGACATCTCTAGCAAGTGCTTATCCAGATCATGCTTGGATACTTTCACTAATTGCAATTTTACTACCTCTTGAAGTACCTCATTCTAGGTTTAACCTAGGATGAGGTAGGTGAACACTAGCTCTTATATTTGTAAGAGCCCAACAATTACAAATTTTTTCCTTATAATCAGCTAACATCTCTCACCATGTACTTTAAAACCAATAGTTATAATTGTACTTTAGCATCTACAGAGAACAAATTAAATTCCTCTTGTATGTTCCCAATATTCCAAGATTTTGAGAAATTTATCCAGACTCCTACAAATCTCAAGATATATTTATATGTGACTTTACCATTCTGATATCATTTCTTCAATTTTATTCACTGTCCTAGTAACTACATACTGCCTTTCATCATTCTAATATTTCAGTATGCATCAGCCACTCTCAATGTCCATCTAGAAAATGTGAGAACTTTTGCGAAGTCCACACATTAGGACAATTTTCTTTTCTACCTTCCTTTCTTTTTTGTCATGGTACTCAATGTAAGCTAATCACATATTACATGTTTAATCAACTTGGCTTTGAAATATTCCTCTCAAATAACTTCTCAAGGAATTACCCAATATAGAATGCACATTTCTAGTCATAGTTCATTTCTTCCAAGAATTTTCTTTATTATACCAAGTGCAAAATTATAAGACTTTTTCTCAAAAAGAAATTGTATCAGGGGTAGTAAAATCTCTCACAGAAATTAAATATGCTACAAATATCCAAGCATGTCATATGACAATATAAATAGGTATGAAAAATACAATAGCAGGAAGATGTCCTATAAGCAATGACTAGATGTCATTTGAAAAAATGTAGTGAAATATTTCATTGGTTAAAATTTTTGTACTTGAAAATTGATTCATTTTTTTTCTAAATCATACTTCTGATTTCCACTGCTACATGAAGAGGTTTACACATAGTATACAGGAGGAATAAGGCTATGACTTTTGCCTGGCTAGATAAAACACTATGAGGCCAGGAGTTTCAGACCCACCATTCTCATTGTCCCTCAGCTGACAACAGTTGGTATTGGTACTGCAAGAGTCAGCCTCTTTCTGCTTGTTTCTAGAACAATTTGCAACTAATTTTACGAATTTCATTCTCCCATTATTACTCTCAATCCATCTCTTAAATTATCTATTGCTCCATGAGGAATGACATTGCCTTTGGCTGAGAAACTAGCTGTATCATAGTACATTAGCAGTGACGAGTCTTACCGAGTACAAAGGGATGGCTGACTTCCCTGTTTGGCAGGCCCACTAGAAGGCTCAGTGCCAGCACCTGCTGAGATTACTGACAGATTGGCCCAATTGCCACAGTTTTGATAGCAATCTGCATAGGATTACCAGTCACACATTAAACAGCCTCATTTCAATTCACCAAAACAAATGGTACCACCAAATCTACCCACATATTTCCCTACTTTCAATAACTCTGCTGTTGAATTTCTGTCCAATCCAATGATGCATAACCGCCAAGTTCTGTAAAGATGGATGGAGTCATTAGCATTTTAGTCTCTACACAGAACCTGAAGCCAAAGCATATGGTCTGACAGATGTTCCAGCAATAGGCTATGTTCGATGTGCCATGTAGGTGTCCCCTTCCACTGGACCTTCATGGAAGAATACTAATTGGTAAGTTACAGTCCAACCCCTGCTTCAACTTATCCACATCCTTGAAAGTTATAACATGTTCTGATAATAGAACATTTAGAACAACTTATTCTGTATTTTACTTTAGACTAATAATTAGAAACTACCTTTGAACCTAATCAAATGACGTTAAATGGGCAAAATGGACAAAACTTCAGGTGCATTTGTAGGCTACAGCCATCTATGGCTGGATTAGT
This sequence comes from Smutsia gigantea, assembly GCA_032199065.1. Lineage (NCBI taxonomy): Eukaryota > Metazoa > Chordata > Mammalia > Pholidota > Manidae > Smutsia > Smutsia gigantea. Next base: position 2,487 of record JAVSCE010022642.1, on the reverse strand, counting down.
ACTGCCAGTAATTTAGTTACTTGATAATATGTTTTATATACTCAGTTTTTCTTCATTCATTGTTTAGTGAGGGAAACTGTATATATAGCAAACTGGACAGATTTTAACCTGACAAATGTGTATGTATCAACAGCCCCAACACCCCAATAAAAACATATGACATTTACATTACCTCAGAAAGTTTTCCCCGCCCCCATCCAAATCCTCATCCCCTATAGTCAAACACTGCTCTGATTTCTGTCACCATAGATTAGCTTTGTCTCTTCTGGAACTTAATATAAATGTAATCATACAATATGTACTCTTTAGTGTCTGTCCTCTTTCTGAAAACATAATATTGCTGAGATTTATCCATATTGTTGCATGTATCAGCCATTCATTCTCTGTTATTGCTGAGTTGCATTCTACTGGTTGAATGAACCACAAATTGTTCATCCATTCGCCTGCCAATGGACATTTGGTTTCTTTACAATTATTGGTTATTATCAATAAAGCTCTTATAAACATTCTTGCACAAGTCTTTTTGTGAACATGTGCCTTTATTTCTCCTATGTAAATACTTAGCAGTGGAACTACCGTGTAATTGGTTCCTTATTTGCTTACATATTCAGTTTTCCCTGTATTCACTTCATCTTTACTTATATTAGTATGAATTGCAATAACAGGAACATGACTAAAATTTTTAACCTAGAAAAATGTATAATCTAATTTTTCTCTTTCCTGTGAGAAAATTATCTGACACATCTCAGAAATGTAATTACATGTTTTTATTATTTTACTTCAGTATAAATTTTATATTAAAATTTCATTTGTGATCTATTTTGTTATGACTCATGTTTTACCACAAGCCTTCAGTTATGGTCCACACATTCTCTACCATTGGGGTTCCTTAGGAACACAGAGCGGCATAGTTCTAAAACTTGTAAGCACTGAAAAACATCTGTTCATGTGGGAAAAAATTATACATCATAAGCAGACAAAAAAATGTGTTTATATCTAGAACACCTGATACTTCACTGAGCTTCATGATCAAAAATGAATTTGGAAATTTCTATGAATGACCAAAGACTTTATTCTATAAGTCCCTTAAACAATATGAGTGAACTTTTAAAACTATATTCCACAAAGCCTCATGATTTCACCATATTTCTAGCTTGTTGACACTCAACAGACTTCTAAAAACATTTATTCAAGTTGTTTTGTGTATCATTTATGTACACATTCACTCAGCATGTACAAGGATGTTGACTTGGTTATATATATTGTCATTGGTTTCTAAATGTCTACAGTGAATGACCTACTTCTAGACTATATAATTATACACCCTGAGATCTTAAAGGAAAGCACACACCCTAGAGATACATCCAGAACCCCTATGACATGCCTGATGAATCATCCTAGATTAACTCAGGTAACTCATCAAGGGTTTGCTTTTATTGTGCTCCATTTAAAAAAAAATTTTTTTTAATAAGTTTATTTTTCATATCATTAATCTACAATTAAATGAGTAATATTACGGTGATTACACTACTCCCTTCATCAGGTCCCCCACCCCCAACCCCATTATAGTCACTGTCCATCAGCGTAGTGAGATGCCATAGAGTCACTACTTGTCCTCTCTGGGTTGTACAGCCCTCCCCGTGCCCCCCCAACATTACATCTGCTAATCGTAATGTCCCTTCTTCCCCCTTGCCCCTCCCTTCCCACCCATCCTCCCCAGTCCCTTTCCCTTTGGTAACTATTAGTCCGTTCTTGGGTTCTGTGAGTCTGCTGCTGTTTTGTTCCTTCAGTTTTTTTCTTAGTTCTTATTCTCCACATATGAGTGAAATCATTTGATACTTGTCTTTTTCAGCTTGGCTTATTTCACTGAGCATAATACCCTCTAGCTCCATCCATGTTGTTGGAAATGGTAGGATTTGTTTTCTTCTTATGGCTGAATAATATTCCATTGTGTATATGTACCACATCTTCTTTATCCATTCATCTACTGATGGACACTTAGGTTGCTTCCATTTCTTGGCTATTGGAAATAGTGCTGCAATAAACATAGGGGTGCATCTGTCCTTTTCAAATTGGGCTGCTGCATTCTTAGGTAAATTCCTAGGAGTGGAATTCCTGGGTCAAATGGTATTTCTATTTTGAGTCTTTTGAGGAACCTCCATACTGCTTTCCACAATGGTTGAACTAATTTGCAGTCCCACCAGCAGTGTAGGAGGGTTCCCTTTTCTCCACATCCTCGCCAACATTTGTTGTTGTTTGTGTTTTGGATGCTGGTCATCCTCACTGGTGTGAGGTGATATCTCATTGTGGTTTTAATCTGCATTTCTCTGATGATTAGCGATGTGGAGCATCTTTTCATGTGCCTGTTGGCCATCTGAATTTCTTCTTTGAGAAGTGTCTATTCATGTCCTCTGCCCATTTCTTAATTGGATTATTTGCTTTCTGTTTGTTAAGGTGCATGAGTTCTTTATGTATTTTGGATGTCAA